>RJWM01006795.1:0-82066 GCA_004363535.1 Dasyprocta punctata
GCACACGTAGACACAGCCACAGAAGAGGAGCTGTCATTTCTGATAAATCCCTGATAGAAACATCGTCGCACAGAAGGTTCCCGAGTCTCTGAAGCACCATCTTTTCCAAGTACCTGGACAATAAAGTGACTGCTCAAAATCGCCGAGGGCTGAAGTTCTAAGTGTAGTTCCTGTCCAAATGCTGAAAATCGGTAGTGCAGGGAGCTCCTGGCACTCTGCGCCGAGCGCTTTTTCCTGCCGTTGTGCAAAATGTCGTGTGAAATATACGACCCGCCCGAGTCCACTTCTACTGGGGTGACAAAGACGTAATCTGCAATGGGAAAAGTTTAGCTGTCAGCACCCAGAGCCCACAATGCCAAATGGTCACTTTCCAACAAGCTGGCCAAGAGTGACAGACAGCTGAGATAACTTTGTCCCTATCACCAGGCACCTCAGTCCTAGAGCAAACATAACCCAGAGCAGCTCACAAAGAAGACGACCTGCTCTTCCCTATGATCAGCCCCGCCACCCTAATTCCCACAGAAACCAAAAGCCAAGCACAATTTTGATCAACCTCAGGAATGTTTGCAGAAGGGTCACGACTCTCAAATCCTGGAGAAAGAAGTGAGCTCTTTATATGTTTAGTTATGGAACCATCCATAGCTAAGTAAATAAAACGTATGCAATGGATTGGGGGAGAAAACAGTTAATATAAAGCCTCAAAGATAAATAAGTAGGAAGTTTTTTTCTTTTTCCAAGAGGATTAGAAAGTTTCTGTTAAGCTTGAATTGGAAGCATGTTTTGGGGGGCAGAGTTTAAACAGCTAGTAATTCACAGGGGTAACTTTAGATGATCCGGGAGGATGTTAACAAGCGCCAGCAGCTTCACATTTCCAATAATACTTACGCGTGATGATAAAACCCCCGGTACTTGTGTCACCATTAACATTTTACTCTGAGCTTTCTCAGAGGCGATTGCATTTCATCAGAAGCCTGAAACACTCCGTGCGCAGAAAAATGCCTCCAAATTGTCAGAAATACCCTCTACACGTCTATGGGCTGATGTTCAAAACTGTTGGGACACGTTGGAGGGGGCGTGGCAGATCAGGGGACACCTGGAAAGGCAGGTTTGAAAATACTTGCACCCTCTGTCCCCCAAGCAGCACTAATTGCTGTGTGTTCCAGGGAGAGCTGCAAAAACAATGTGCTGTTTGCAAAAGCAATGGCAGCACTCATTGTCTTCTTCCACAAAACACTGAACTAAAAAGCATCGTCGTCCCCAAATGCTTCGGAATATGCCCTCCTCTGAGCGTTCTGCGTTTCCACTTTCAAGACACAGAATGGGAAACTAATTTGGAAAGTGTTTCAAGAGATTCCGAATAACTAAGAGGCAGGTTTGAGTCACTTGGGTCCTTGGTTACTAGAGCAGGGGGGAAAAAAAGAGGAATTTCCATCTTCCCAAAACAGTCAACAGCAAACACCACCACCACCACCAATCATTTTAAGCTAAAGAATACAAGCATCTCACAGGAATCAATGAGAGACCTTCTAATTAGACTCATGTTTTAAAAGACTAATATGACAGTTGCTTTTGACTGTTTTCTACCACATAGGAACCATCTGTGACTTTTAGTGCTTGGACAGCTCTCATTCTTACGTTTTTTAGTCTTACCTCTTCCCATTATCTCTTTGCTTCTAAGTAGAAATGCTATACTCTAACTGACATATACATATTTCAGAAACTGGGGGAAAAACTCCCTTCACTCTAAAAGAGTGAACAGGGCATATTATGTTTCACTTTTCTTAAAAAACCTCTGATACATTGCTTTCTAGTGGCTCTTGATTAAATGCAGGCTTATCTTAGCGAAATCCCATCTCCTCCTCCTACCAAAGAGGGACCTGACTATCACAACCATTTCTGACTGCGGTACAAACAGCCTCCACAGTAAATTGTTTCTTACTTCCTTGTCCAAAAGCATCTGAAACTCTGACTTTTAGTTGGATTTTGGGGGAGCCCTCTCCAACCAGCCCCACCCCCAAGACACCTGCTACTATTTTTTTTTCCAAGAGCAGAATAACCAGGCTATTAGTTACATTCAGGCAGTCGAAGCCCCCTGTAGAGAGTTTGGGCCTTCACTAAGGAATGAGATCTCTACAGGTGGTCGCAGGGACAGAAGGGACCTTCAGCCATTGAGGGGCAAGGAGGGGGTGATTTTTAGAAACCACAGCCTCTGGACAGAAGGTAAATTCTCAAGAGCTGATTTCTCCATGCCTCTTGTCTTCTTACTCATTCTCTACCATCCTCGGCTCAGTCTGACACCCCCACCATCCCCCACCGCCACAAGAAGAGTTAATCCTGCAACGATGAACATTTTAAAATCCCCAGGAATCTGGGTTGGACAGCAGCGCTTTGCTAGACAGTTTGGATCACGAGCCAACTGTTACCCTGTGGCTGGTGGAAAACCATGAAGGCAGGATTTCCCTTCTAGGCATCATTGAGAAGTTGTTAACTGACAGAATAAACAATGTCCTGGAAGTTTGTGTCTGAGGAATCTCAGAAGGCACAGAAACGGTGCCTTCCTCTGTCTCTAGAAAGGTGTCTTTGGGCATCTTATGACAAAGGGTAGAGAAGAGGAGACAGGAAAGGAAGAAAAGGAACAGAAGTGGAAATGAAGAGGAAGAGGGTGGGCGGGAAGGGGCTCCTATTGCTTCAAACCTCACCAAGACTCAGTTTCTGCGTGGAAGGAGGAGAGGAGAGGAAGGAGACGAGGGAGGGAGCCTTTCGGTCATTAACTTCCCAGCCAGTGGCCACTTCCTTGTTAATTTCTCACCGCAGTTAGGATTATTTTTTCCTCGTAAGCCGTCTGGGAAGGAGGGAAAATACTTTCTCCTCTATGTAACTTGCAGCTCCAGGCATCGATTTTTCTGATAAGTTCACGGTCCTCGCCATCCCTCCTCTCCAAACCGAGCAAGTTCCGAGCCAGCGCACACCTGCCAACTTAGGGCATGCGCCTCGCTTCGCTCTCTTTTCTCTCTTTGGGGGAGGGGGGCCGAGGAGAGAGGGACAAAACACCCCCAAAAGGGCTCATGGTGAGGGGAGCTAGGAAGGGAGCAAATACGAACCATCATTTAATCCGCTGCTGCCGCTACTGCTGTCACTGGCTAAGGCCGCGGCGACCGAGGCGCAGCAGAGGCAGCACAGCTGGAGCGCCTGGAAGAGAAAAGGTGACATCGCGCGCGTAAGGGGCGCGGAGGGTGGCGCAGGGCGCCCCCTACACCCCGCACCCCTCGGTGCCACCTGCCTTGGCCCAGCGCCGCAGTCCCGCGGGGCCCCACGGCGGGCCGGAGCCCGCGGCCCTGAGGGCGCACGCGAGCAGGAGGGCGCACTCCATGGTCAGGTGCGGGCGCGGCGATCGCGGGCGGCGGGGCACAGCGGGCGGAGCGCACGGGCGGCGCGCATTCTCCCCGCGGGCCGGAGCTGCGAGCCCCAGGTGCGGCGCCAGGTGGGAGCCGCCGTCGCCGCTCACAAGGCCTCCTCCCCGCTTCCCCGCGCGCAGGCCTGCGGAGCTGCCGCCTGCAGCGCTCCGGGGGGTGCAGGGAGCTTCCCGGGCCGGGGCTACACCGCCCGTCTGTGCGTCTGTCTGGGTCGGTGTGAGCGTCTGAGGCTCCGAGGGAAGCGGCGCCAGCTGGCTCCCCCAGCGCCGCAGCTGAGCGCCCGCCTCTCCACCGCGCGGTGATTGGCGACCAGCGGCTCCCGGGCTCCTCCGAGCCCCCGGGCTGATGCAAGGGCGTGGGATTCCGGGCTCGGGCTCCGAGGGAGGGGGTGGAGGGGGCGGGCAGGCTAGGTGGGAGTGGGGGGCGGGGCGGGAGCGTCCCGGGTCTGGAGGGGCGACGTCATTTCAGCGCTCGGCGGAATGAGCAGAGGAGAGGCGGCCCAGGTAAGAGGCCATCCCCCTCCCTGCGCCGCATTGTCCTTTCCGAGGCTCCTGGGGACAGAGTCAGGGTACCTAGGGCCTCAACACCCGTTAAGTGACTAGCAGGGGCTACCTTGCTTTATCTCGTTTGTCTTTTCCAGGTGGAAATCATTAATTCCTTGATGGATATGGGGAAACTGAGGCCCAGATGTGCCCAAAATAATCCAGCTACCTACCGGGAGAGGTGCCTGTGATTCCGACATTTGGGCAGCTGGAAAGACTAAAACAGAGAGGCAGTTCTGGTCTACAGCTTGTGAAGATTCCTGGTCACCTTGACCTCCTTCTAGGTCTCTCTGTCCTCTCCAAGTGACCATGGTTCCAATTCCGGAAGGCTGAGTGTCGGCCCCAGACACCCAAACCTACGGAAAGCAGCCAAAGCAAACGCAGCTCCCCATCACCGCGGACCTCCCGTTTGCTGTGCGGCTGTTCATTGACTCAGTGCCTTTATTCGATCCTTTGATCCCTGCTGCACGAAGCGAGAAACATAGCCTCATGGGCCAATGGAAAGGACCCTCACTGGGTAACTCGGCAACAGTAAGGGAACCAAAAGGATCACAAATACTGTGAAAGAAGCTAAATGGGAAGGACACCAGCAGAATCTAATTTAAGTGTAGGGTGGGGGTGAGAGAGCAAAAGCATGAGCGCATGAGGCATCATTTAGGGGTTAACACCGAAAATGGAACCAATGAGACGTAAAGAGGAGCATGATCCTGCGTGTTTGGAGAGGGGTACGGGTAAGTGAAGCGCTTGAAGGAGACGAGGTGTGTGTCATAACAGAAGAGCTACAGGCTGCAGGGATAGGTGGCCGGGTAAGCAGGATCCTATAGGATAGGCCGGGGCTAACACGTGTAGGAACCTTAGATTTCAGGGTGTGTGTGTAGAATGCAACATCTCCCAAAAAAGCCAGTGTGAATCTTATTAAGTATGCATATGGCCTAGAGGTGCTGAGCAGGGCCAGGGAGAACCAAGTTAGGCCACTATTGCTAGTATCAAGGTGAGAGTGACAGGAACTTGGAGCAGGTGACGGTAGACTTATTGCTCTGCCCAGTTCTGTGGGCACTGAGATGGTCACACTGAGGTCCATGTTAAGCTTGGGATGATCGATAAATCCATAAATGTGTTTCATTGATTGTAGTAGTGGACTGAGGGCTGTGGAGGCAGAATGCGGCACCCCATCTACCAGGAGGGGTGAGGCCAGGCCTCATGGTGAGAAAACCAGTGATTCCCCAAGAGTGATCTGTTTAATCTTCTGATGCCTTCACTTCATAATCTCTAAAATAGAAATCAACTCAAGACGTTCAAAGCATGTCCTGAGAATTCATTATAGTTTTCCAACCATTTTACAAACATCCTTTAAAAGAAGAGAAGGCAGTGTTTCTATTACCTCATTTCTATTACTCTGTCAGACTTTAACATGCATCGAAATCACCTGTGATTCCGGCTTAAATGCAGATTCTTGGGCCAGGTTCCATTAAGACTCTGATTTGGTATATTTAGTGTGAAGTCCAAAGATGAACCTGTGGCCAGCACCTGCAGCTGCTTCTGCACAGGTGACCCGAGTGCTTCATGTGATGTCAGTGATGCTGTGGACACTAAAGGAAACCGGACATTAAAAGCACACAGTAAACACGGTGCCCCACATCGTGTCACCAAAGAGACTGGGTGGACAGGGCTGGAAGTCACATTATCAAGTAAACTAAAGGCACCTGGAGTGGTTCAAGGGTGGTCCATCCTCAGCTGAGAGTAAACATGTTCTTAGTTTGCGTCTCTCTGGTGAGATGCAGTTGCAAGAAACCATCAATATCCTTTTGTTGTTCTTCTGTTGGAGCCAGTGATGTAGGTTACATACCCGGGTCAGTGCTGGAGGCCAGAGAAAAGCGCTGGCCTGTACTGTACTCTAGGCTAAGCTATGGAGTGTCCCATCCTCAGCACTGACATTTGGAGCTGGAAAATTCTTTGTGTTGGGAATTGTCCTGTGCTTTATAAACGTAAGGTGCTTAACAGCATCTCTGGCCATCTACCCACTAGATGCTGGTGGCACTCCCATAATTGTGACACAATGCTGTGTGATTTCCAGATGACCCTGGGCTGGGGTGGGGTGGTGCTGCCCCAGCAAGAATCTGAATGAACAGTGCAGATCTAATCCTGTCCAGTGACATTTTTCCCCATCAGCATGGAGCCTCATATCCTGTCATTCATTCAAGCAGACACTCGTGCATTGAGTGCCCATCCTTTGAGGGGCCGAATATAAGTGATTCACCCCCACTCACTTCCACACACACTGATTTTCCACACACCAATAAATCGTTTCTTCCAATAGATGCCAAGCCTCCACAGTTTGGTATTCTCACATATTTCTTACATAGTCATAGATCTAGCTATAAAACTTCCAATTTTGTTCATTTTTCAGATGATAAGGTCCAATCTTTTCTGTGGGGCTGGTATACAAACACAAAGCTATGACTTCTGGATAATTTTATACATTCAATTTTCCAGGAACTGGCCCTGCAATATGTATAAATAGTCATTAGATGGTGACAGAGAGTCGTGTGCACATGGTCCAGCCTTGAAGATGTGAATCACTGGCGTTCTTCTAAGTTCCTTACACACACAAGTCTCAGTTGATTTTAAAACTATAAACCTAAGACACTACAGTGATTATCAAAAATTCATAGTAAACCAACACAGAGAAACAAATACTGCTGTGTTGTGTTCTTTCAAACCAGACCTGGAATGCAGGCAGGTACGAAGGAAGGAAGGAAAGAAGGAAGGAAATAGACATTCGAGATAAAGAGAAATCAGTTTCAGTCTTAATAAAACATTTTCCTCCCTTTTCTCCTGCTTTAAAAGTCAATGGCACTGTTCTAGGTAGTGGCTTTTCCTTCTTCTTCTAGTAAAGTAAGCTTATCCACCCACATATCCCTCCAAAAGCAGTATGTTCTAAATAACGTAGCACTCCTGGCTAGAGCAAGGCATACATGATAGTCTGTGTCGGTGATAGAATGCTTACCTAGCTTACATGAGACCCTGGGTTCAATACCAGCAAGGGAAAGGGAGGGAAAAGGAGGGAAGCGGGGAGGGAAGGAGAAAAGAGAGGAGCACAGGAGATGGCTGGGTAGTGGAAAGGAGAGGAGGCCGGAGTAGAGTGAAGGGAGGAGCGCAGAATAGAGGGGTGGCAGAGGGGATGGGAGCAGAAAGGGAAGAAGGGGGAAGGGAGAAATTGTAGGCCCTCTTGTTTACTTTTCCCTTTATCCATGATCCTGAAGTCTCAAGTATTCCTTCCACAGAAAGCAATAAACATTTCCCACCTCTCACTCCATGGTTGAGTTTCTGTCCTCTAACCAACTCCTTATTTTCTCTTCTTCTTTTCAGGTAAAGTGGAGGGGCACTGCCTTTCCTTCAACATCACATGGTTTCTTGGGTTTTATTGGTCACAAGTATCTGGCAGTTTCTTGTAGAAAGTATTTTCATATCAAGAAAGAAAAACACTCCAAAGTCATGCATCTATACCTACAAGAGGGAAAAAATAAAACAACATGGCTTTATTTCACCATAATTGCCCAAAGGGAAAATGTAGAGATTGAAATGGATGGACCACCTTGAAGACCTGAGAGGCGAGGGCTATTTTCTGCTGTGTGTGGGTCACAAATGAGATTCAGTTAGTAAGTGCTGTCCTCAGAATTGGTGGATCCATGGAGTGAGAGGAGGTAGAAGATCATCTCCTTTTTGCCTCTTCATTAGAGATGATCATCCAGAAAAATAAAGCGTGTACAGGCACCAACCTTTGTTTGAATTTATTTATTAGCAATAGTGGAAGAGGTGGAACCTCTTCATTTCACAGCTAATAAAATTAGTAACTAGATGGCCATCAAACATGATTTAGGGGTTCTCAGCTGTTGTCCCTTGAAGTTCTACACCGTCTTTCATTTCACTTTCTTATGACATTGGTGTTGACATCTTGCCTTGCAGCCTGTGTCTGTGTGAGTTATCTGTGTAGTTAGACTTCCTCTCCCCATCCTAGCTTCCCACTGTGCCGTGGACCCGCTGGCTCTGCTTGCTTCCCTCATTCTATTTTTAGCCATTTCCCAAGCCCTACTATTAAAAGTAGGTCGCTGGCCAGAGGCTGAAGAGGTAGTATTAAAACTAGACTACTTATTTCCACAAACGAACTCAAGGCCAAGTTCTGAGCTCTCTGCAACTGGAAGACTGGGATATATACTTTTTGAAAGTTCTGGAAAACATCAGGCGGCCTAAGAAGGACAAATAACTTTTGTTTTCAGGAATTATTCTCTACCACAGTGATCCCATCATACTCAGACTCAAGTTCTCCCTGAGCTGTAGGTCCGGGGCAGCCAGGATTCGGAACTACCGTTAATCAAAATCACCTGGGAAACTGTTAGAAGTACACATTCTTGGCATCCTGATGAATATTCCAATTAAAGTGGGTCTGTGTTTCTGATGTAACTAAATATATTACAAAACAATAATTGCGACCTACCATACTTCCACTTCTTGGATGCCAGCACTACTGCCTAGCTGATAGGATTTAAAGCCTGTGGGATGCCTTTCTCTCATTTCTTATTCATAGAGGTAGCCAAGTTTTGCAGAGAAAAAAATAATAGAGAGAGAGAGAGAGAGAGGACAAACCTGGGACCGAATCCTTGCTGTGGTGCTGAGTGCTGAGTGGTGAGTACTGCTGGGTGTAGTGTGCTTGATTTGTTTTGGGGATGGGAGAGGGTGACTTGCCTTTGTAACTTTTCCATTTCCCTCCTTCTGGTTTAATCCGTGATGTAGACATGTCCAAATATACAATAGTACTTTCAAGTTGGCAAAATACATATATGTATATTGGCCTTAGAGGTGAGAACTGGACTCAAGGGTGACTTAGTAGAATTCTTCACTGGTGCTGATCCAAACAATTTGGGAGAAAGAATCCATCTTTCACTTGTCGCCGTGCAGTGTAGTTGAACGCTGGTGTTGTCAGCAGCCGCCTTCCTGGGCTGTGATGAAGATACTAATCTACAGTAGGAAAGTAAGAGGGAAATACTCAGTTATAGGCTAAACTCATGGTTCCTGTACCTTTTCCTTTACTCCTTGAAATCTCTAGCCATGAATTCTCTCTTCAACTCTTTTCTTCCTTTAGGGTAGTCTTTGTAGTCTTTAGGTTTCTGTCACTTTCAGTGAAAGCAGCACCAATATTTTTGCAATATGTAGCTTTCCCTCACTACCAAAAAATACCTGAGATAGTCAACTAATAGAGAAAAAAAGGTGTATTGTGGTTCACAATCTTGAAGATTCTAGCTATGATCCGTTGGTCTACTTGCTTTTAGGCCTGTGGTAGTACATCATGGTGACCACATATGGCAGAACAAAACCGCTCACCTCAGGAACAGCAAGTGAAAGAGAGAAAGAAGAAGGGACCAGGGTTACACAATTCCCTTCAATGGCAACCCCATGGCCTACAGACCTCCCATGAGACCCCAACTCTTCAACACCTCTCAATAGCATCACTTTCTGTGTCCGTTGGTTTTTGTTATGGTCATCTGACACCCCAGGAGGTCAATTTAAAGGAGGAAAGGTTCAATTCTGCTCAGAAGTGTCAGTCCATGGCCACCCAGTTCCAGCACTTTAGGCCTATAATGAGGTGGGAGCACCATGGTGGAATGGTGTAGCAGAGAGAACAGCTCACTTGATGGCAGTCAGGAAGCAGAAAGAAGGAGCAAAGCTAGCAGGGAGGGAGCCAGGGACAAGATAAACTCTTCACGACCACACCTCCAGTGACCTGCTTCATCCAGTTAAGCCACACCTCCCAGTAAGCCCACTGAGCTACGCACTCATGGATGGACTACTGCACTGATGGTGTTAGATCCTTCATGATTCAATCACTTCCCTAAAGCCCATCAGCTCACAACAAAGCCTTCAGTGCATGAAATTGATTAGGTGTTTCCAATCCAAACCATGGCAGCTGCCCTGAAGAGCAAGACTTTACCATAAGAACTATGGGGGACACTTAAGACCCAAGCTATAGCACTATTTGCCCTTGGACACAGTTTGACTGTGTTCATCTCTAACAGAAGAACAGCAGTGCTTACCTCGCATTTATAAAATTTTCAGAAGGCTTGACTAAGGCAACAGGTTGTAGCGGAGGATGCAAAATCCAGAGCCACTACTACTCCATAAATGGCAAGGTTCTCCCTCCTTTCTTGATGTTCCCTTTTTCTTATTCCTGAAGCCAGTCCACTTTCTGAGACTGTGATCTCCAGCAGAAAGATAGATAGATGCCATTAGATGTTTTCCACCGAAATGCAGCCTGGGCCCTGATATATCCCATCTGGTTTCAGAATTGTAGCTGTAGATGCAGTGGCTGGGTATGCATTAGGAAATGGTTCTTCTATCTGTGTGGGCACCTAAAAGTGGCCAGAAATGGAATTTATGGAAATTAAGGACACAGCAACCTTCTTGGCTGACAGTGCTTTATGAGAATAGGCTTTTGTAGTTTGAGACCCATCGGATCTCATTTCAGCCATTCGCAGTGCCCACCTCGGCTACAGTCTCTGCTTCAGCTATTTCTTCTGTTGGACTGGGTACTAACTGGAAGCCAGGATTTCACTTACAGCTATGAACTGCACTCCTGTTCCTAAATCACCAATTCCACTATGGGCCTCCATTAATTCAGCATCCTTTCACGTGCTCGTGCTGGGTCAGGGTGTTCATCCAAAAGGCTGGGCAGTGAGCACATGACAGCCAAAGTTACCCTTGACTGCTCAGCCACCTATAAATTGGCTTCTAACCCCAGTGTCATGCTCCTTTAATCAGAAGTATGGTAAAGCCTATAACAAATCAGTGAATAAATAGAAATATACAGACCTGGCTCCTTTCACTCAGAATCATTAAAAATGCCAAATAGAATGAAAGAGCAAGAGAGAGGGAGCCTATCTGATTTGCTGGTAGCTCTCAGATCTGCTACTCTACCTGCACCTCTGTCTTAAACTCGAGACATATTTCCACCTATTCACAGGATGTGTTCAACTGGATTCATTGGAGGCACATTAGACCCCAGAAGGCACTGAGGAGAAACCACTGGACACAATGCATGTAGACTCATCTGCCCACACTCTCAAGCTAGGAAATTTGGAAGATGCACTCGAATGTGGGAGGCGAATCACCCTATCTGCTTCCTAAGTGATGCAGGACCTGTCCCTCTCCATCCTTGTCCCAATTCCTTTACTTCAAGTCATTAGCACCTGTCACCCAGTAAGACTTTGACATGGAAATACCTTATCCAGCCTGACTTCTCTGATTGCCCTGACTGGACTAGGCTGGGTACAACACACTTGCTAGTGGTCCCTGCAAACAGCTGTGCATCCCTCTATGGCCACCGTCAGATACTAAGATTGCACAACCTCCACCCTAATGGCTTTGTCATCTGTTTCAAACAGAGATGATGTCACTGTGATCTTTAGGCTAGCATGGACATACTGGGGGATACACTTAGTCAAAACTGTATTGCCCAGAAGGAACACAACCCAGATGCTGGAACTATGGAGGACCACCAAGACTGCTCCCTCTGAAAGGAGATAACTTGGTTCACCTTTGCCCTACTTCCATGTACTGATATATACAGAGTTGGCTAGGGAAATGCTCAACCCCCTCCACTGGTTTTAAGTAAGGCCAATGTGTCCTGCCAAAGCACCAGTGTGTAGCCTTTGAAGCAATGCAACAGGTCTGTGTGCCCTGCCTATAGGTCCCTCGTACTAAGCGTGAGTTAGGTCAAGAGATGGCATACTATCGGCGGGAATGGAACTTCCAGCAAGAGGCAGTGATGTCCCAGGGCAGATAGAGCCAACAGCAGAGCTGAGGCAACCTACCCAAACACAAGATACGTCCTCAAACTGTTTTATGCAGGTTCTTCCAAATTTAGAAGCCACCTGTTCCCGGAATCTAGTACTTTTTCTGTATACCTCTCTCTGCATATTGCGGAGGAGCCATAGTGCCTCCTACCTAGCCCAGCTCACAGTAGTCATGTAGTTCCCGCCAAGATCACAGTCACACAACCCTGAGCCACTCCCCTCTTCACAAATTAATAAAATTCAGGTCATGGCCCTTTGTTCCAGTTAGCCTGTGTTTGGACTGGACTTAGGACCCCCTTGGCTCCCTATAACTGCAGATATGTCTCTGACTCTTTTGCCTTGCCATGGGTTGCATTGGAAGTAGTAGATTGGAATTTATTTGTGAGCATTCCAATAACTTTTCCCTGCTATTACAATTTATAAACTTCTCCAGACCACAATGAAGTTGAGGGGGCACTTAAAGCAACTGCCCCAATTACAGAGCCTGATTACTACTACTGCATCCTGGAAGGGACAATATCCACAACCAGGCAGTTTTCACAACGGCCTGTGAGCTGTACCCAGATGTTTTGTTTCATTTTGACTTCCTCCCTCTTTCTCCCATTTTATTTTTATTCCCTCCCTCCACCTCTAATACACAGTGGTCTTTTTTTTTCTTCCTCTCTAACCAAATTTTACATTATGATCATCATTCAGGTAAGTCTAAGCCCCTGAAATTTACCCTAAACTGTTTAGCCATGTAATTCTCCACTCACACATATTCTCAACCTAGGTGCCCATTGGCCTAGTCCCTCCTCGAAAGACACTGAGTTAATGGCTCTGGATGCATAGTGAAATTATTTCTAAAGTCTCACTGTCAAGCATATCTGTTTTTCGAGCATGGTTCCCAGATCAGCAACATTGATATCACTTTGGTACAAGTCAGATACAGAGTCACTAACCTTGCCTATTGATGCTGTCCTTACCTATTGAGGCCCTGCCTACTAAAGCCACACTGACACGGGCTCCACCAATTAGGGGCAGGGCTGCCTACTTCTCTGCTCCCCATCTTGTTATGAGCTCAAGATCCCCAGGTGAACCCACGTGATTTCAAGATGCAGAAGCTCTGCTGCAGAGCCAAACAGGATTCTGACACTAACTTGGTGATCGTAGAGATTCCCCTGCCCTCAACAAGCTTCCATTTCCTCCTCTACAAGGTGGTGAACAATACCTGGGTGTAGCTACATGGAGGCATCACGCGACTGTCAAGTGTCAGATGAGGCACTTGGTAAGTGGTAGTCTTGAGACCAGTTTCTCTCTCCTCCATCATCCCTCTGCCCACTGTGACCTGGGAGAAAAGGTGACTCTATTCCCAGGATGTTAGCTCTGTGGTCTTGGGAAGCACAGCTAACAGGGGGTTCTTAAATGTCATGGTCATATCCAAATTAAATATTTCATATTTTAAGTGCCCAAAAAGGTCACAAGTTCCTTGATCGAACCACATTACCTAAAACATTCACCATGAACTGGCCTTCCAGACACTGTGTCTCCCCCACTACAGTCCACAACCTGCTGCGTGTGTTGTGTGGGGGGCCTGCAGTCTGTTACACGGGCCATTTGGTTCTAGAAGCTACATGGTCTTTCCACTGGGTTGCAGGGATTCCAAGAGGCAGATCATTTAAAACCAATTATTAGAACTCAACTGGCTTCTGCAAGGAGTTGAAGGCCAAGGTGCCAGGGGTCTAATAGCAGAAGGGGCCGAGGAGAGCTGTATTTCTTATTTTTAAAGCATCTATTTCGAGAGGGTCCAAATGGGCTACATCCAGACAGCAACCTAATACTTTAAATCACTCCGTTTCTGTAAGGTTCCATCTTTCTCTGCCATTGGATGGAGTGTCTTTTACATTGTTGGAAAAAGGACAGGAGCCTTTTGGAAAAGGTCTGACAACTGGGGCATAATAACAGCCTCACACCATCAGCTCCCACTCGCTTGGCCTGCAGGGTTGGACATTTTTATGTGCCTTATATTAGGAGCTTCCATCTCTCTGGACAAAGGGGGGAAGCGCTTCCATGGTGGGTGGCCCCAGTTAAACCCTGTGCCTAGAGAGTTTCCGCCCAGGCTGACTGGAAGTCAGCCAGGGCTGATTAGAGAGCAGGTACCTCAAATGGCCCAGTGCTGCCATAATGAAAAAGCCCTGGAAAACTGCTAAATGACACAGAGGAAAATCATTACAATTGAAATGCCTAGCCCCCTTAAAGACACACACACACACACACACACACACACACACACACTTTCAGAATTGCATAAATATTGCTTTGCTCAGTGAGTTAACTATACAGTAAATGAAAGATCTTTAACAAGCACAGAGCCTTGAGCACATTGCTTTCATTATGAAACATTCATTTGTTTCAAAAGCACATAAAGACAAAAAACAAAATAAAAACAAGACAGAAACAACTCCCCCACCCCAACAGAGCCACATAAATTGCACATGCACTATAGAACTAACAACTAGGTCTAAAGTGGAAGGCTTGTAGATACTAATTTAAAAATAGTAATAAGTATTTTTTTCTGATGACAAAGTCAGTAAAGGTCTTCTTCAAAACCTAGAAAATTATAGAAAATATAGAGAATAAGAATAATTCATCATCTACCTTTCAAAGATAACCAGAGTTTACATGGTGTGGTATATCTTCCTCTGTAAGTACTGGTTTGGAGAGTTGAAATTGTATTGTATGCTCTTGTGTCCACTTTATTTGACTAGTGTTATGTATGGGATATGTTACAGGTATTGACATTCACTAATTCGTCATTGTTAATGGCTGGGATGTAATCCATTAAAGACATGTGACACAGTGCATTTAGCAACAATTTGGACGTACCCTTGTTGTGGAACAGCTGAGCTATAAGATGTAACAGCAACAGCACAGACATTTGCAACATAGAATGGAAAAGGGAGATGGGGACTAATGCTTCTTGAGTTGCTTTGGTGCACATGTTGTGCCAGGAAACATTTCGGTGGGTACCCATCTGATTTTCCCACAACCCTGAGTTATGACCCATGTTTAACAGATCACGCAACCATTTTGCATTGATGGGTAAAATCAGGGGCCAGGGTCACAAAGCTAGAATAGCAGAGCTAGGATGAAGACCCAGGTCTGTCCTCTCCTATCATTTATAGTCCTAATTCATACATAAACACAAAGTGGTTTAGTCAAAGAGGACAGGTTTGGAGTCCAAGGGTTATCTGCCTCATTTCTTGCAAATAATAGGTACCCTGTGATTACTCCTTTTCTGTGTTAGTCAGCTTTTGGGCACTATCACAAAACATCTGACATAAAGGAAAATGGTTATTTTGGTTCATGGTTTTAGAGGTTTCAGTCCATGACCAGTTGACTGGAATGTTTTGAGCTTGTGAAAGAGCAGCACATCATGCCAGGGCTGTGTAGCAGACAAAAACTGGACAGCAAAAAGAGACAAAAGGAAGGGACCAGGGTTCCAAACTCCTCTTGGAGACCACATCTTCAAGGACCCAAGTCTCCTCCACCAGGCTCCACCTTTTAATGGTTCTACCACCTCCCAACAAAGAGTTGACACCAAACTTTTAGCACATGTATCTTTGGGGTACATGGAAGATCTCAGCATTATCTAAATACCTTTTGTTCCACTTGAATGTGTATTTGGTGCTGGCATTCACAAAACTCCTAAGTAGATTCTTAAAAAGTTCAGTTTGGAAAAGTCAAATCTTTTGACAAGAGCTGCAATTTAGAATTAAGTTTGATGTAAGAAGAGTATCATAGGTTTCATTTTAATGTAGATTTAAGGAAACAGATGCAAGATAAGGCACAAGCATAGCCCAGAAAGTTCCATGGTAGTATTAGAGAAAGACTTACTTTGATTGAGAAATAAAGTAGTAACAACAGTGAAAAAGACAGCGTTACCAATCGCCTGCTTGCTTACATAGAACTGGGCCAACCATGGAGAACATTTAGAGAAAATAAACATTAAGGTAGTTTTCTGGTCTGAAAAATGAAAGTAAGAATGTATAATGCACAAAAAGGTAAGTAATTTCCATACAGCACCAGTTGGGTAAGGGGCGATGGTGGAGTTTAAGACTGGTTCTGGATCCTTAGTCCCAGAAACACAGATTAGATCCATCTCACCACCCCTCACTGGGCAGTGTAATATTTTCCATCAGTAGGTTTGACCCACCTCTGCTCAGGCTAGAATTAGTTCTAGGTTCTAAGAGAAGCTCCATGTGCCTGGGGTCTGCCAAAAAAATGTCCTCATGGCTGTTCTAAAGGGTTGACCAAATGGGATATCACTTGGGACTGGGCCACATGTTTGCAATTCACCCCCAAGTCTCAGAATTCATAATTCACTTGGGCAGTCTCTGAATGTCATAATAGTCACTCAGGCAAGTCACAGGCCCAGCCCCAAGTGACATTTATATGCCTCAGTTGTAGGGAAAAGAAGTTGAGAGAAGCAAAAACCTGAGCATGATGGACAGAGAAGGAAACTAAGTGTGCGTGTCGGGGGAAGCTAAGAAAACAAAAACCAAAGACAGCAACTAGAAGAAAGATCTAACATCGTGTACAATAAACCATTGAACAGATGAAGGAGAAAACAAGTGCAAAACAATCCTATGAAACTTGTGTGTTACATCTGTAGCACCAATTCCTTTCGCCTATGAAGAATATAAATAACAACTGATAAACTCTAACCTAAAGCATGGGGTTCAGGTTTTTTGAGTCATAATTGCTCTTTCTGTGTCAGCCAGATGACAGCTGAGCTTACCCTGTCCCTTAAAATGTGTATGTAACAACACTCTCAGGTTCCACATACCGCAGGGAGTCCTGCAGCCTCACCAGGCTTGGAGTGGCCTCCTGAGGACCTGTTCTCCCTGGCTCCCACTGCCTCTGACATCACCCACTCTTAGCTCTTGCACTGTTTTCTCCTCTGACATAGAATACTGTATGTCAAACCCAGACATAGAGTGTAACTCGTTTTCTTTGTTCCAAACCACTCAAGCGAGGCATGTGTGGGTGCGTAATGGTTGTTACTAAAGTTTGGAGACTGGTAAAATACACATGACATAAAATTTGTTATTCTAGCCACGTGAAAGTGTACGATTCAGTGGCATTAAGTGCATTCACGATGTTGTACACCACCATCAAATGAGTTTTACATAACACAGGTGGAAACCAATTCACAGTGCATATCAGATATCCCTTCCTCACAAGTCACTTGGCCACCCACCGTGTTGCTCAAGGTCTTCATATCCCAAACACACCCCGTCTTCTCCTTTTCTACTAAAATTTGCACAGAACAGATTAACTTCTACCCGCATTCAGTTGCAGGCTTATCAGCCCATATCAAATAACTCCTTATGGTCATCTAAAGAAATCAATGGTGGTTTATTCCTGGCCTTGCTCTACAGTAGAGTAGATTAAATGATGGAAAGGATTTCAGATTCCTTTTCTGCTCACCCAATTTCTGCATGTGTAAAGCAACCGAATTTGCTCATGTCTAGGCAGAGTGAGATTTCCTGAAGAAGATAAAAATGTTAATTATCAGTTTAGATTTAAAACAATAACCAAAGACATTGCTGTTAATTTCTAAAATATAAAAACCAGAGTTCTGGGCCAGGAATTTAGCCCAGTGGCTCAAGCGCGTGCCTAGTAAGTGCGAAGTCGTGAGTTCGATCCCCGGTACCAAAAAACAAACAAACAAAAACCAGAGTTCTTTCTCACGGCCCTGGTACTAGGAGTCAAGCCAAGCACTGTCATCTCATCCCAGGTTCAGAATGACCTCATGAGTGTATTTATTAAGGTGATTAGTCTCAAATCGGCATCAGCCTGAGCTCTGATTTCTCTACAAGTAGACTTCACACCACCCCAAGCTTTCCAACATGGATTGATGAGCTTTCCATAAGCTTTTCAAATATCCAACATTTCACTCAGTCATAAGACATAGAAAATTAAGCAAAAACATTAAAAGTGAAGACTTCTATGTTGGATTTTAGGATCCTGAGGAACAGAGGTTGTGTTCACTCTGTGTTCATTTTTAATAGTGGTTCTCAACTGGAGGTATCCTCTTTCCAGGGCACATAGGGCAAAGTCTAGAGTCATCTTTGATTGACACCCAAGGCTGAGATTTCTACTGGCATCTGATGTGCAGTGGCCAAGGGTCCGGTCCAATAGTCTACCCTGCCTAGAACAGAATCTCCCCGCCAAACCAAGAGTTATTTATTCTAAAGTGCCAGTAGTGCTGAGACTGAAAAACTTAGACATGAAAGTCTCCATTTAGCAAATACTTATCAAGTACCATTTATACATCATCCCTTGTATGGAAGGTTAGAAATTGCTTCTGTCTGACTCCTTATCATACTATATTTGTGATATTAACAGTAAACACCCAATGAGCCTGAAAGGGCCTAGGGTCCTTTGTTAACTCCTTCACTTGTATGATATCATTTTCTATAATCTTCACACTAGTTCTGTAATATTATTTTCACATCCTTTTCTTTTTAAATGAAACATACAGTAGAATCTCAGAGATTAACTTTCCCAAGTTAACATAGCATCTGACTATGTTTCCTAATTTATAACCACACACACAATTGCCCACCAGCTAAAAAAGTTATGGGGAATCACAGTATCTACATTAGAAAATTTTCACAAAGATTATTCATGCTGTCTTATTTCTTAATGTAATGTTCCCACCAATGCAGATATTCCTTATCTAGTGACCTGCCTGTTTAGTGACTGGATTTATGATCTGCTGCTGGAACTTGCATCCCATATTCAGACCTACAATGCAGGAAAGTGAGCAGGAACGCAGCCCTATGAAGGCTTCTTCTACAGCACAGTACTGTAATTTTTGCTGATTGTACTATACAGTGTTGTACTGTAGTTCTATGTTCTGTTACAAATTGCACATAAGAATTACGCAAATGAGAACAAAGTCATCCAGTTGGAGTTTCCTTTGACCATTTCTTTGTTTAGAATATTTTAATGCATGTACTTTACATGATTACTCATTTGGTGACCAATTCAGTTAACAGGAACAGAACCTGAGTATTAAACAAAGAATGTTTGCATAATAGGGTTTTAGGCTGGACTCCTAAGAATGACACTCACTATGGCTGATAGTTTTGAACATGCTAGGTTGTCACTTGAGGTAAGAGGTAAGAAGAGAAGTCTGAAAAGAGGCCATGACTGTAGAGACCTTGAAGGCTAAATTATTTCTCAAAGACCACAAAGCTTTCCTAAAATCCCACTGCAGGAGAATAATGTTGGGGCAGGGGGGACGCTAAGGAATGGCATAAAAAAGGGAGAGAGCATCCTGGTAGATAATGTTGATGAGAACCTGGACCAAATGATGAGAGAATTTCTGAGATTCTCCATCCACTTCTTTTCAGTACACATTTCTATTGCTCTGCTCAAGTGAAGAATGTGCTGTGCTCTCTCATTTCACCGTGATCCTCTGAGAAAGAGCAAATGTGTGAGGATCTCAAGGAAAACAGCTACAACAAGAAATGGGGAGGGAGCTGAGAAGGTGGGAAACCCTTAAGTCCTTGATGCGCATGTGATCCCAAAATGAAAGGGACAGGGAATGATGGTTGAGTGGAACCACAGACTTAGACTTGTGTGCCGTCTAAAGAAGGTTCTAGAAACCATGAAGAGACCTCAAGCCAAGGCCAGTCATCAGAGGAATCTGTGTCCCCTTAGTGTTTCTGCTACACTCACTCATTGGCTAGGATCAGCCCACAGGAAGTGGGGTCTGGATACAGATGAGGAGTAGAATTCAGTACCCAGCTCTGGGCCCTGTGCCAACTGCCCTTCTGCCCTTCCTGTAGCTGAATAGTTGTAAGGTATATTTACATGGCTATCACTCTTAGTACTTTTATTTTAAAGAGAATAAAACAAAACAAATATTTAATGAACATGCACAAATCCACCTTCAATTCAATAGACATTATGTCCCCAAATATGTGCCTTTTAGGCAAACAGCATGGCCCCTGCCTGCCCTCTGAGGTGTGTTCGGGCATCACTTTGTGGCCCTCTCCTCAAACCAGCCAGCTCACCTGCTTCTGGGACGTGTCATGAATGCCCCTCTCTGCGTACAACTGATCTTCTTCTGCTCCACCCGCCTCCTCCAGAAAAGGTTCTATTTCTTTTGTTTCCTATTAAAACCTGGGTCTCAGTTTTGATTGTTTGGCCTTTTTCTTTCTTTCTGCAACCACTAGTCCTGGGATGCCAAGCTGTAAACACCATAGTCTTGTGTCAACAGTCCCTGTCAAAGATGAGCTCCTCTCAAAGGATCCAGTTCCATGCTCCTCCCTCCTCCCAGAGCCCCTACTGGTCCTCGCAGCTGAGACGTGATATGAGGGCCACGCCTGGACTGCTGGACCCGGGCCAGCCAGCTGGGAGTCCTTAGGTGGCACCTGAAATAGTAATCAAGCAGGGCAGATGGAGATGAGGGACTTTAGGGATCCTCCCTGAGTGCTCTGTAGGTGGCCGCAGGGCACTTGACTCTGATCCAAGGGAATTCACCTGGCTCCAAGCCGGCACGGTGCCAATTTCAGAGAGTAAATCTGTTTTGAATGATGGTGTCAGTTCACTTTGCATTGTTGTGTGACTCTTTAAAATTAATTCCTCAATGAAAGATGTTTGAAACCCAAGCCTTCCCGTCCTCCCGCCCCACTTATATTTTTGGTTGCAGGCACTTGTCCTTGCTGAGATGCTAGTAGGGAAATCACTGCTGGACATGGAATTCCTGAGCAATGCTACTCACAACTGTTGAAATATTGAAGTTTCTCCCAGATCTTTTAGGAAAGAACAAAAAACTATTCATTCCTGTGGCACCCAAGGCTGTACTGCTACAGTAAATGAGGTTATGGTGACTTCTCAAAAATGTTTGGAAAACAGCTCTAAAAGCTGACATCAAAAAAAGAATGTGGAGTAGTATAGTAGTTCTTGAGGTGTGGCCCCTGGTCCTCAAGCATCCACATCACCATGAAACTCAGGAGAAATGCAAATTTTGAACACACTATCACCTACTGAATTTGAAACTAAGGACATGGGGGACCCAGTACTCTTGGAGAGTGATTTTGATCACCGTCAAAACTTGAGAATCCCTGTTCTAGAGAAAAAAGATTGTTCTTTTTTTCCCCACAAATAAGTGGAACACAAATGAGTTTGCTTAATTATGTATAATCCTATCATGCCTTATGATGTATTTGTTCAAATATTTATTGAATTACTACAACGTACTACGCTGCACACTAGAGGGTGTGGTAGTAAATAAAAAACATGTTCTTACGAGTTTACATTTTGTTCAAAAGAACTGATATTAATAAAATAAATGCACAAATAAGAGTATAAGCACTGATTATTTAAAGTACTTGGTATAAAATATACGAAGTTTCTTAATAACTCAATAACAAAGGAAGTGATTTGGTATGAAAGTTAACCTTCATAAAGGGAATGGTACCCGAGTTAAGAGATAAATTAAGCACGGAAATTAAGACAGTAAAATTTGGAGGGTAGAGGACTTCCAGACAAAAAAAAAAAAAAAAAAAAAAAAAGAGCACATGCCAAAGTCTGACATCTGAGCGAAGGCAGCGCTAAGGACTGACCAAAGATCAGGGTAGTGGAAGCTCAAAGAACATAGAGTTACAAAATGAGACAAGTAATGGATATGTGGAGCCATGTTAAACATTGTGGTCTTTATTTTTTGCAAGGACCACGGGCATCCACTGAAAGGCTTAAAGGCAGGGGCGGGAACAATCTGTGTAGTCTGGCATTTGGAGAAATCCCATTCTGGCTGATGGGTAGTGCTGTAGTCAGGGGTTACAGGGAGAACAACTGCATACAGGACACAGAATTTGTAAAACTATTTTATGATGGTCATCCAGTGCTAAATACAAGAAAGTGCAGGAAAATCTGTCCACAGCACTGAAGACCCAGGATATTCAGCCAAGGGTCTGGATCCCACAGTAATGTCCTGCACAGGTCCAGCTAGAGACCCAAAATGCATGACAGTACCTCCCACAAATCTAACTGGAATCCAAGAGCCCACAATAAGTACTCACGCCAGTGTATTTTACTGTTCTGTTCTGGGAAGGCCAAAGATCAGTGGTGGAAGCTAGAAAGTCTATGCCAGCAGGGTGAAGGAGCTGTGCAGTAGGTTGAGGGTTCTACACTGGAGACAAGAAGTCATGCTCAAAATAAGGAGTGGGGCTGCCCTGAAAAGTACCACAGCCATCCTAAGTGGCAACGAGGTCCCGAGATCCTCTGATGATGAGAACAGTTGAGTACAGGTCAGGAAGCCCAACGTGACAAGCTTCTCCAGCACACTTTTCCCCTACAGAGCCAGGAAGCGATGCACAATGTGAGGAGCAGAGCTCCCCCAAGTTGAACCACAGCCACTCTCATTGATGAGGTCCCAAGCACCTCTGATGATAATGGCTGAATCCATATTGGGGAAGCCAGCATGACAAGCACCTCCAGGAGAACCAAAGGCTCGAAACAGCAACTGTTAAAAGAACCCACAATGCCTCACGCTTCTTCTCCACATCTCTATTTAAGCTGGCAACTTTCCTCAGGTGGGCCATCTATATTCAGCCCCATGCTGAGGTAATTCATCTGGTGTTAAGTTGACCATCAGTTTTTAATCCATAACAGGTAGGGAGTAGATTGGAATTCCACAAGGATGGTGAATATACCCAGGAGCGCAGTGCAGCTTGTCCAGGTCAGGCTGGACACCAGGCTGGGGGAGGTGGAGACTTAGAGACATGAAATAAATGCTCGAGGAAGGAGTCTATCAAAATTCTAGGGACCAGGGAGATAAATGTGTCAAGGATGAGTCCTGTTTCTGCTCTTAGATAGAGCAATGAGGTGCAATTTAATAGGTAACAACTCAGAAGAGCAGCAGGTTTGGGGTGGGGTAGGTGATTAAGCACAAAGAATTAAGCTTTTAAAATGTTGGTGTTTAATTTCCTTGAAGACTGACTGGTTGACTTAGTCACTTTCCCAGTGCTAGGACACACTACCTGACACCTACAACTTAAGGGAGGAAAGGTTTATTTTGGCTCACAGTTTCAGAGGTCTCAGTCCTGGCATGGTCAGTCAGTTCCAAGGCAGGAACACTATGGTTGAAGGGCCTGAGCAAAAGGAAGCTGCTCACATCATGGCAACCAGGAAGCAGAGAGCACAGCGAGGAGCTAGGATGGGTGATACACACCCTTCTGTGTCATGTTTCCACCTTCTAACTGCAAGTCTTATTGTGCCCCCATAATCCAGCCATCATCCAAAAGCCCCAGTAACCTTAGGGGGCCAATTCTTGATTTAAACCATAAAATGAGAGGATTTCAGAGAAAAAATTGGGGTTGAAGATATAAAATTAGGACATGACTCACACTCTAAGAATCAAGGCTGAAATTGCCAGTGGGAGGCAAGAATGAGAAGATGGAGAGTCTCAGGGTGCAGCCAGGAAGGACTCTGTGTCCCATTCATGTGAAGCAGGCTCAGCCGAAGTTTGTAGAACATGAAGAAGAATGAAGAAAGGAAGGGGAAAGAATGATAAAACTAAGACTAAAGCAAACTACTTTGTGTTCAAACTTCGACTCTGTCATCTAAACAAGTTTCTTATCTTTCTAAGTCTTGGTTCCCCCATCTTTAAAATGGGAAGAAAGTGGTTCACATCTCATATATGTATTGTGAATAACATGACATTTGTCACACAGCAAACGCTTAGCAACTTACCAGTCATTACCCAGTGCAAAGTCCTTAATATGTAGTCGTTTAATCAATATTGAACAAATATATACTTGATCAAATGCATGGCATCAGTGTCATTTGCACATTTTTCTGAAACCTACTTTATAGTAGTTGCATGGGGTGGAGGGGAGGGGATGTGTCTGAGATTTGTACTTCATGCAGTAAACTGGGGCATTCATTTTGAGCTTCTGTCTCACTGAAGAAGTAAGAATCAGTGACATAAGGTTTAAGCAGAGCAAGTTATTTTAAAATGACAGAGCAGGTGTTCTCTGTCTTGTTTTTATTCTCAAGAGAAATAAAAGTAAGCCTGTATTACCTTGTACTCCATATATCAGATGGGTTATGCCAACTGCTCCATCTGACCGTTCACACTCTACATAACCTTATTATTTTTTGTAGTCTGCATCACTTTAGAAACCTCATCTTTTTCAAGAACTACCATCCCTTAAGCACTTTTGCAATAAAATTAAGCAATAAACGTAAGAAGTTCTAAGAGGCACCAAGATGACTAAACAAATGAATTTGTTTCTAGAAGATTGGAAGTAACCTAAATGTACAACCAGCAGAAAAGTAAGGAGGGACCCATCACTACAGACATTTAGGTACATCAGTCCAAACAGCCTTCTTTTTATAGTAACATTCATTGTTATTAGCATGAGAGAAAGAGAGAAAGAGAGAGAGAGAGAGAGAGAGAGAGAGAGAGAGAGACCTACCTGCATGGATGAAGAAACAGCCATGGGAGAAACTCAGATCAGTTGTCATTGTGTTTTATTGGGTGTTCTATCCATTTAATGACTGAAATTTTAAAAACAATAGCCAAGGTTACTACTAGAAAGCACACTTTTAAAATGATTAATGGCACCACTGCATCTTTTGATAGAAGTAAGTACATTTTTAGGATTAATTCAGGGGATTTCAATTTCTCTTCGCTGGCAGTCTCAGCACATGCAAGAAGCAGGCCATAAACGGCAGATCCTACAAAACAGTTTCAGGATTAACTCCAAACAGGTCTCCAGCCAATAACCATGAATTGGCTTTGCTTTGCAAAAAAACTCAGCACGAGAGGCATTGTCTGAAATCTCATAAATAAAGTGAGAATCCTAAAAGTTGATGTACCTCCAGAGCCTGTTTATGAAGACTTCAGATGCCTTGCTCTAGAGGTATCATGCACTGGTCATTCTGAAACTCACTCCTCTTCAAATTTTAGCCATTGTGAAATAGGAGGATGATACGAAATTACAGCACCTTAAAAAATACAAAATAGCTAGGATTAATTGGGTGTTTACTTTGTGTTGAGAATCACATTACACATTTACATGCACAGTAGCCACCAAATCCTTGAAATAATGCTATTCTACTCCACCTATTTTACAGAGAAAGAAATTGAGGTACTTAGATGTCATATAGCCCAAGGAGGCTTCCCCAAGGTTACAGGATTAATGATGAAACTGAGATTAAAGAAAAAGTCTTACCCCACTCCAGACAAAGCTCTCTTAAAAGGAGGCAGGAGGCAGTTTTATAAGTCTCTTACTCCAGCTAATGAATCACAACTCTTTTTTCTTGTTAAAAAAAAAAAAAGTCCAGAAAGATTAGTTACACAAGTAGTTACACATTTTGTGCATTTGAACAATAACAAAGTGGTCAGTGTCATTTTTACTGCAGTTGTTAAGGAGTAAGAAAAATAGTCTAAGTAGTAAAATCAGAATTACAGAACACTTGGAAACCAAGTCCCATTGTTTGTGCGTCAGTCTCAATGTGTGTGCGTGTGTGTGTGTGTGTGTGTGTGTGTGTGTGTATTTCCTTTTTGGCCAAACCTGTGTGCACCACCTGGACCCTTAACTTACATTTATGGAACTTATTCTCTTCTTAACAAACTAAAATGCTCTTAGCTAATGTGACTATATGAATAGTTTAAAGCATTAAGCTATTAAAATGATTAAAATTCTGTGTGCCCCCAAGCACCTTTTGGAGTGCCAGAAGCTGAATGCGTTTCCCACCTTAGAGCCTGGGGTCAGCGTGGCAGGGAATGCAGGGAAGAACACAAAGCAAACAATGACCAGGAGACAAGGAGGCTCCAGCATGCTCATCTTCAACATCTTTTTTCAAATGCCCAAGGAATCCCCATGGAGCAGGACTCGGTTGCCTGGGAAATCCCAGCCTGGATAACCTGACCACATGTCATCCTGTGACATATGGAAAGGCTGGTGACCATACCCAGGACCTGTCACTGTCATGTCAACCTTGGCTTGCACGTTTCATGTACTATGAGCTCTGAATTTAAAATCAGTTGCTCATCAGGAAGGAAAGGCATCGCAAATTAAAACATAAGATGTTCTAAATGCAACAGTGGATTTTAAGACATGTAACACTGTGGTCTTGTATAGAGAGGCAAACAAAAAAATGCTGTAAAACCAAAATATTTAGTTTCCAAAAAACGGAAACATCTAGTCAGTCATTTTCCCATGTCTTCTCTGTGGTCCAATTAATCAAATCAGAATGGATCTCAAACTGGTAGCCACTTGCCAAGCTTGCAAAAAAAAAAATTGTCTGATTCTGATTATTAAATAAACAATTCCCCAAAATGGAAGCATTATGGAAAAATACAAACATTTATTCCCCCAAATTACAGTGTTTTAAACTTCTACCATGAGTTGATGGTAGGAGAAGACTAAACTAGCTAGAAATGGAGTATCTATCAAATCATTTTATTCCACACATAAAATATCAAAATGTTTAAATTGCCTCTTTAAAAATTTAGGAGGCTTATTTGCTTTGTCTTCCGCTTTAAAGTAAATAACTATGACACATTCTTGGATGGCAAAGGTTTGGGATATATTATATATATATATATATATATATATATATATATATTTCTTTTTTTACAGGGTTTCATAAGCTGATTTCTTTTAAACGTGAAAGCTTCAGTGGCTAATACTAATAAATTCAATTTTGATTTCATAATCTTTTTCATGATTCTTTAGACCATAATTAAGAAGGCTGGTTTCTGCAGCCTGGTGTTAGGGTAAGAACCAACTGATTTAGATAGCAAGGTTAAGGTTAGGAAATGTCCACTGAAACCACTTATCTGATCTTTATCTCTGTCTTATACAAAATGGCAACATCTCCATAATTGTTGACCTTATAAATGACAACATAGTGAGTATTTTCTGACGTTGGACTAGAAATAAAAACATTGGCAAGGATAGCGGTGAGTTCTCAACAAAGACTCCTTTCAAAAATGTGTGGCTGTGTCGGGTGCATCAGGGAGAGGAAGTCAGTTCCGGGATGATGGAGGATGTCTAGGTTTGGATTTTGTTTACTTCCAAATCATTTGAACGCAATGTGTCAAAATTAGTTTACCCCATGTATAACTGTCAGAGATTTTTTTAAAGACACTTAAAAAATACAATCAGCAAAACATCAAAAAATGCCCAAGAAAGGAATTCTTGGTCTTTGCTTTGTATCCAGAATCAACTGAAATACAGTAGAGTTTAATACCTATGTCCTCCTTCCTAGAATACCTTGAAACGATTGCCTGAAGCATTAATAGAAAGAAGGGAAAGGAACTGTAAGCCTATTATAAACATCTCTAGTCGCTCGGTTTCTCATAACTATAGTCACAACGTTATTGCTATCCAGCATCGACACTTCAGTGTAACTTTGCTATAGTCTCAGAATTGTGTTTAGTAATTTTTAAATGCTTGTTTCATTTCATGTTTGCACAGCCACTCAAAGAAGGCACCGTTCTCACCCTCACTCTGCCCATGGGAAACCTGGTGCTGGAAAGTTCTAGTAACTGATCCACGGTCACAAGGTGAGCAAGTTCTACAGCTGGAAATTAAACCCCAGAAATCTGGAATGCTACATGGGATGGAACAGCAGGAAAGAACCAAAGCAGTGAAGTTGACAGGTTAGGCCTTTCTTAACACAGTTGAATTTCTTGTGGGCTTGGCTTGTAGCCTCAGATTGTTTTGTTTATTTGTTTGTTTTGCTTTGCTTTGCTTTGCTTTGCTTTGTTTTGTTTTCTACTATTTTAAGGGATGATGCAGGTCTTTAATTTAAATCTTTCTCCCAATAAGAATAAGTAAAGAATCTGTCCCACATACCCATGATAGGATGACTATCTATTCTCTGCTTCAAAGTTCTGTAAAAGACAACATGAAATGTACGTGAAAAGATCTTTGCCCTGTTGGGTAACTCAAACTCATCACAACTTCTTACCAAAAGTAAGGAGAAATGTGTTGCCCTCTGAAATTATACCTAGGCACTAGCTCTTGCATCTGGAGCACATATGTAGTCTGTTTTCTCTTCTATGTGATAATGTGATAATGTCTGAAATACATGAAGACAGTGCTTGTGTCCTTGGTGCATTGCATTTGGATGGATTCTCTGGAAGAGAAGGTAGAGCTTGGATGTAGGCAACCTCCAGTCCTGGACTCAAATCTGTTTGGCCCTGTGCGAGCAATTAATCTTTAAGCAAGTTCCTTAAGTTCTGAGTGTCAGTCTCATCTACAAATTGATGAATGCAATGTGCATGCCACTGGGTCTATGTCAGAAACTCAACTATTGAGTTTCCAACATAGCATAGTTCCAAGCACAGGATGAAAGTCTTGGACATGCTGGTTTTCTTTTCTCTTTCACAGTTGAGGTGACCTTCCTCTGATTTATTTCCAGTGTTTTCATGAACCTCTTGAAACATGGGATTCCAATCCAGACACCATATTCCAGAGGCACGCAAAGGCAAATGGAGGTAGGACTGTTGTCAAAGCCCAGGGGACACACACTCTGGTTTTTAATTTAAGCATTCTCATCATTCCAAAGATCCATCTTTATCCTGGAAATGGATAAAAAATCACACCTCTTGTTCTTTCTTCTTAAACAAGCTTCATGTCTCCCTTATTAAAGTCATCGAACTCTTTACAAGCCCCCAAAGTAAAGCTACCTTCTTTCCCAATGGAAATGTACTTTCTAGTTGATCTCTTTGTGTCATGATTCTGTCATCAATGCCTTAACAATTCCTCCCAACTTTGTGGCAGCTAAAAATACGATAAACACACTTTCAACCCAAGGAACTGATAAAAAATCACAAATGGGACAGGGCCAGGGAATGATCCCCATGTCCGTCTGCTGCAGACCTCCCACCAAGCTGACAAGGAGTCATTAATCAGCCCTAGCTGGATGGAGCTCCTTGGTCATTTATGATTGTGACCAGCAGTCCTGCCATCTAGTTCCCACATCACAATCCTGCACACACGGCAATTGGGGAAACGCTATCAAAAGCTTCTCTGAAACCTAGAAGCATTTGGCTTCTAGTCTACCTGACTCAGAGTAAAATCTTCAATATAGGAGGAGGAGTTCTTTTGACATGAAAATATTAATCACTCATAAATGCTTTTTTTTTTTTTTTTTGCTGCACTGGGGATTGAACTCACAACCTTGTGCTTGCCAGGGCAGGCACTTAAGCCGCTGAGCTAAACTCCCCAGCCCTGGTTTTTTGAGGCAGGGTCGCACTATGTAGCTCAGGCTGGCCTTGCGCTCGCGTTGTAGCCCAAGCCAGCCTCGAACTCACAACGCTCCACCTACCTCAGCCTCCCGAGTGCTGGGATTAAAGGCGTGCGCCACCACGCCCGGCTCACTCATAAATGCTTATCAATGCAATAATCAATACAGGCACCTTGGAGACAATTACTTCCCTTAAAAGAATTATATTACTTCTTTGGTTACCCAAAAAGACTTAGGTATGTATCTTCCATTTTAGAACACTTGACTGTTCAGCAAATGGCACATAAATTTGTTTATATATATATATATATATATATATATATATATATACATATATACACATATATATACATATATATATACACACACACACACACACACACACACACAAGATAGCTAAGATGACTGTACTACTAATTGTATTAGTTCTTGGAAAGAACAGTTATATGATTAGATCAATTTTGCATGTCTATATCTGGTAATCTAAGCAACCCTTTCAAAGGTAACAATATGCAATAATACAACCATTGTTAAATTCCTATGATCTTTTTGTTTGTTTTTGTTTTGTTTTTAATTCTCATCATCTTGTTTTGAGAACTTATATTGTTATTGTTTTGGGTTTGTTGTTGTTTGATTGTTTGTCTTGTTTGCTTTTTGTTTTTCTTTTCTGTGTCATTTTTTCTTTTAAATAAATTTTTAAAATGGCATTCCTCCAATTCTCCAATAAAATTCAAAACTTGTACAACAGTACTCTAATGAATCCTCAGACTAGAAAATTATTCTTACAAGGCCTGAAGGAAAAGACCCGCTTTTATGCATGTGATCATTATCTTCCTTCCTTCCAAGGGTAGCAGTTTCCATACTTCAAAAAATCCATTTGATCTTCTCTTTGCTGTTAGAAGTCAGAGCCACGCAGCCTCACTCCAGATTAGACAACCGAGAAAAATAGCTGCCGCCAAAGCCCGGCCTCTCTCTTAGCTCTTTCACTCTTTTCCCTGATTTATTTCTTATATTTTAAAAGAGCGAAGGGGCTTAGAAACTTTTTCTTTAATCTTTACACTTGCACAAGCTGCTTTAACACAATAACTAAATCTGTTTTTGTTTATATCCATTCATATTTTATCTATTTAAAACTGTGGACATTTGTATTTTTAAACTATAATCAAAGTGTATCACAGATTCTGCTGCTACCGATTCTAGTGATTAGACTTCAGGCAGGTTTGATATACCAACTGCCTAAATTACAGATCTGAAACCACTGAAAGTCTAACAACTATGTGACTTTTCATTTTTGTACAAATATGAAAAAACTGCATTAGGAAGGAATGACTTTCAATCTATTATTTCCTTAAGAGTAATATCTCTAAGATACAAAAGCAAATCAAAAGTGAATATTTTTACTTCTCTTAAAGTATATTACCTATATGTTAAAATGATTCATAGCACTACCACACATGTATAAATATATTACTTAAAGCTATACCTGCATTATATATACTGCACTATATATGCTGCATATAAATATATATATATATATAATTTTACATATGTTCTCTTTAAAAACATTTTGTATTGATCATATGAAGCCTTCATTCATGTTTGGTGGGTATTTAGACACTATACAAATTGCGACATTTGCTATATCAATTTTCTCAATGTTAAATTAAAAATAAAATTATTTTATTCAGTTTTATTTATCTCCTTACAAAATGGTACAATTAGAATTAGAATTTGTTAAGTGGCAATATTACATCTTTTTTTTTCCTATGCTTTCTACCTTGTAGTACATTTATCAAAGCATTGTTTATTATGCTGACTTTATCACAGTGAGCTTTGCCAAAGTACCTGCAAAATATGAACCAGTTTTCAAAATCCACCAAATGCTTCTGCCATAAAAAAAAAAAAATGATTCCAAACCTTCTGGGGAGGTATGGTGGGTGCTATGATGCAAGAAAACGTAAGATGTGGCTCTTATATTCAGAGATATGGAATTGCTGAAGATCGTAAAGGAGAGTTTGAACAAAACAAAATAAAACTCCCACTGAAATGGGAAGCTGAATATGGAAAATGCTCTGACTGGAACAACATTATTGACATTTAGGGTTGGGGAAATGAATTTGAGACTTTAAACTCCTTGCTTGGGATAGGAAGAGGTGATAGAGTTCATATGTGATTAAGAATTATCAAAGTCCCAAAGAGGCATTTTTTTTTTCTGCTGAAAAAGCAAGAAAATATTCCCAAATAAGGCTAATTTCTGAAGAATCAGAAATAAACTCACCTCCCTAGAGAAGAGTCTTTTTTTACTCTCTGTTAAAAGCTGAGATTGTGCTGAGACATGAAACTACCATACTGTGGGAGAATGCAGAGCATGGCGGGCGTGCTTGCTTTCGGGTGGTGTTTTCCCAAGGAGGACAGTTTGATCTGGGGTCCAGAAGGACTCTGGGAACTGGGCTTGTTCCCCATAATCTTGCAATGTGGAATGTGACTTGTCCACTGGGCTGCCATCATGTTTTGCCATCCAGTACTAGGGATTATGAAAGACAATCTGTCATTCCCTTATTTATCAGTGAGTCCACCAAAGACCAAGCATTTGCATCCTGTTTCCCCTTCTCCACCCAGAAATGACACTATGGCTAGTCCTGGGTCTGGAGAATGGAATGTACATGTTACATTCCTTTCCAGGACACTGATTGGAGGGCCTGCTGCCTTCCCCTGTGAGGAGCTAGGAAAACTGTTTATTGATCTTGAGTAATTCTGGGAGCCTACATTCCAAGGCAGCTTGTCAAAATACTGGTCAAGTTAATATGTCATTTGATTACCCTCTCATGGCTGCCAAAGATTTCATACACTTGATACATAAAAAAATATGAATCACATTTTTTTTCTTTCATTTTTCTTCCTGCTAGTGTTAAATTATTAAGCCATTCCACTTTGCTGATTAATCTTGAAGGCAGCTGGGAGACCCAGGAACCAATCTTGATTCTGCCACTGGGATCAAGTAAGCTAGATTTAGATGTGTGGCTTTCCAGTAAGTGAAACTGAATCTTCTCTGACATTCTTAGGTAACTGGTCCTTTGGGTCATTCAGCTGACAATCCAAACATCAACTTCACGGACAGGATCTCTCTGAACATTTAAGTACATTTTTCTTCCCTCCATCACTCTGATCATATTCTTACCTTTTATTGTTGTTAGTTTTGCATTTATTTTCTTTTTCATCACACAACTTGTTAATATCTAGTGTCATCTAACTTACTTATTTTCTTCTCCTTTTGCAAAGGTGTAAGCTTCGTGTGAGCAGGAGTTTTCCTATCTTTCCTATTTTTCTTTAGTGCCTGGCACATTACCAGCTTTGAGTAAGCAGTCAATAAATATTTTGTTGAAAGCAAAATGAAATGAGTGGTTTTGATCATGGATTCTCAGGTATGACCCTAAAAGTATAAGCAACAACAACAAGGAAAATAGTAGATAAATCATACCTATCAATATTAAACAACTTTTATACATCAAAGGGTATTCCTAGGAAAACAAGGAGAAGAGATGTGAAAATCCTTCCTAGGTACATGACTTGAAATATTTCTTCTCATTCCTAGGATGGGTTTCATGTCCAGAATATGTAAAGAACTATAGCTCACCAATGGAGAAGGCAAATGAACTAGAACTCTGGAAAACTGAGGCAGGAGGCTATCAAGTTTGAACCCAGCTTGGGCAACTTAGGAACTTAGCAAGACCCTGCCTCAAAATAAAACTAAAAATGGACACACATACAGCCAACAGGCACCAAGAACGGCATCATCAGTTATCAGGGAAGTGCAAACCAAAACCACGATGAGATACTGCTTCACATCTAGTAGAATGGCCACACTTTTAAAACTGGAAAATCACAAGTATTAGCAAAAGGCAGAGAGTGGAACATTTGTACACTGCTAATGGGAATGTGCAGTGGTGACGCTGCCATGGAAAATAGTCTGGAAATTCTTGAAAACACTAAACAGAATTACCAAATGAGCTGGCAACTCCACTCGTAGGAATATACCTCAGATAACTGAAAGCAGGAATTCAGACAGATCCTTGTACTCAATGTCAATGAAATACTATTCACAGTAGCCGAAAGGTGGATAGAACCTTGTCTACCAGCGCATGAATAGATAAACAAAATGCAGTCTGCATCGCAGAGTGGTGTATTATTCAGTCATGAAAGGGAAACTGATTCATGCTAGGACACGGATGAACCTTGAAAACATTATAAAAAGTGAAACAAGCTAGATGCAAAAGGACATATATGGTACAATTCCACTAATATGAAACATCTACATTAGATAAATGTATGGATAGAAAGTGTGTTTAATGGCATAAGGATGGGAGTAATAGGGAGTTATCTCTTAATGATTATAGAGATCCTGTTCAGGGTGAAAAAAAATTAAAAATAGATGGTGGCTATGATAGCTCAAGATCATAAGTGTACTGAATGCCACTGAATCACATATTTAAAATTGGTTAAAATGATCAACTTTATGTTTCACAGATATATTTACCACGAAATTTTAAAAATGTAAATGAATGATTTATAATGTCAGTCCTTTCTCTTTTCCCAGACTAGATGTCTATTATCAATAGTTGATGTAATTAATGATGTATTTAGAAGGCTTTGTTTTTCTACTTGGACTTTATCTTTAATATGTTTTGGAGCTACAGAAATATAACTTTTGCATAATGTTTGTGTTGAATGAATGACTGCATGACTAAAAATTAATCATTGTATGACTCTAAAAGGGCATTTATCACTTAGTATGTGTCAAGACTGGTCCTACAAAGATAAATAAAGAGAATTCATTGCTCAAAAAGATTTTCCCAAGTGAGAAAAATCCTTTATCCCTATTGTAAGAATAAAAATACTTCTGAGTGCAGATACAGCCTTTGTTGGGAGCAAGCTTAAAAACTGTATCTTTGTACTGTGGGAGGCTGAGGCTGGAGGATCACATGTTTAAGCCCAGCTAGAGATACTTAGTGACTTAGCAAAGAGATCCTGTCTCAACATAGAAAATGTAAACAGCTGAGGATGCAGATCATCATGAAGGCCCTAGGTCTAATGCCAAGTATCAAAACAAAAACAAAAATTATGAAAAATAAATAAATAAATAAATAAATAAAACACTGAACCTTTTCTAAACCCTGGACTATAGCTTCTCTGCCTTTAGGCTGAGATCAAGGATAGCATCTAAAGCCTAGACTAGGTTAAATTCCTTGTCAAAGTCCCATCACAACTTCTGTTTTTAGTTTCCCCACATTCACACGGGCACCACTGCCACAAAATGTGGCACCTGGTAGATTCTCAATAGAAACATATAAAAGGATGAAAGTTGTTAATGTAACTTTTCTAGGACATCATGACAAATTATGGAAATCTAACTTCATAATGGAACAATCAAACTCCCTCGTTAGTATGTCAAATTAGAGCTTTCCTTTTCTTTCTTCAATAGGCATTCTCCCACAAAGGTAGTTGGTTGTTTTCTTTTTTTAATCTCAAAATCTTGTTCAAAATGGATTTTTTTGTTGTTCCAATGGGAAGAAAAATACTCCATGTAATGTATTCCAGATTCCATTAAGAAACCCTAGTCCACTCTCCCTCCAAACATATCTACTTTTAGGAGTGTGTGTGCACATACATAACTATGTAAGCTATAAATGTCTTCAAAACACATCATCTCTATATTGAAAATGCTCCAGTTGAATATTCCCCTGAACCAAGGCACATACCACAGGGGATGAAGGGCACTGGGGAGTCGGGGAGGAAGAACCATCCTGAAGGCAAGGAGGGACTACAGATTTCTGGAACGCCTAGGGACAGGGGCTGGCCCTGACGGCTGAGCTGCTGCCTGCGTGGAACCCGGGAGTACTTGCTCTTTAACTGTGGGTATCACACTCTCTTTAAGCCTCAGAGACTTGATGGTGAAGTGCAAACATGACTTGGATCACTGGATCATGGGAAGGGAGAAAGAAGGTCAAGAGTACTTTTTCACAAATTCAGGTGGTTAAGTAAGCAACACCCTCATTCCCTCCCTGAAACCACCTGTGTGATGATGAGGGTGACACATCCCTGTAACCAGGAGCCTTTGCCCTAACCTGGAGCCTGAACTCTTCATGTGCTGAGTGGCCCTGTCTGGAAATAGCCCCAGTCCCAAAGGAAACATAGGGTCCCCTCTTGGGCACCCATCTCTTGAGTCACTGTTCATACGCAGTTCATAAACGGTCAGCAGCATTTCATTTCCTTCCCCATCAGCACAGTGAACAGAATCGTCCTTCTCCAGTGCCCACCAACACCTTCAATATTAAACTTTTACAAAAGATAACAGATTTTCCTACCAAGCCTCACTGCCTTTTGATTTTCCTGCTGTGTCTAGTTTCTTGTTGGTGGTAATATTCATGTCCAAGGACGTTTTGTGCGATTAGGGACAGTTTGTCTTGTGTGGTTATGCGTGAGTTAAACCTCGCCAGTTCACAAGAAGCTTGGCTTTCCAACCCAGTAGAGAGGTGGCTTGTGCAATCTTTAGTCCTACTTCCTGAGGCTTCTGTTCTGTCCCTTTCCAAAAGATATCTGCTGTGACCAGTATCAGAGGATAAGTTATTTTTATAGAGGATACATATGAAACTCACACCAAAGCAAACAGCAATAAAAACACTGGGTCCTGGCCTTTGCGAGGAAATCTCTCCAGCGGCCAGGATTGACTTCAGCCTATTGTGCAGAAATCTGTCACACTGGCCTTCAAGTTAGGCAGGAAGGAGTTTGCATTTCCCATCTTACTGCAGAAAATGTGAACCGAGTACCAGCAGCAGAACAGGAGATTTTCAGAAGTGCAGGAACAAAAGAACAATGAAATCTCAGGGCATGAACGTAATTAAAAAGGGCCTCCCTTGCTCATTTGCTGATTATATCAAGGGGAAGTCCTGTTTTGGCTCAGCCTGAGTGTGTCTTTACTATCTTTCTGTTAAAAAGGGAGATTAGCAAGCATTAAGGAGAGAACAGGCTCTGGGCAAAAACCTTTGGCAGGCAACAGTATCTAATTAAAAGGTTATTTTAAAAAATATAACGAAAATAATAGTGTTCTAAAAATCTTACTGTGGCAAAGGATATAAGTGATATAAAGATTCCTTTTTATTATTATTTGGGTGGAAAAAGTGAGTTGGCTTAAAGCAGAATTTCAAGGAATAGAAGTACACAAGGTCCTCTGGATAATGCAGGGGAATTCGGAAGCTTCTATCAGGGATTCTGTCTATCAGGGATTCTCTCTGGCCCTGTAACCTACTTTTAGCTGCTTTATTTCTACCCTAAGGGTAAAGAGCAAATGTGGGGAATTTTAGCTCTCCTAAAAAACTACAGGAAATAGACAAATGGTCTCTTGGATATTGCTTTCATTTCTGGAACCATGACTTGTTTTAATTAGATAATCTCTAAGGTCTTTTTAAGCTCATATGTTGGACGAAAATGTTGAGGCTCAGAGAGATAATGAAATTTGCTTGAACGTACAGATCTAGTACATGGCAGAGTCAAATTACCTGTCCTCTGTCAGCCCAGTGGAGCTGCCTGAGCAGGTTTGGGGCAGTGTTTTGTTCAGTCCCAGTTCCAATTGGGCTCTCATGCCGCCAGCTCTGTCCTGGAAGGATTGGCCAACTGGGACAGGAGGAGTCTCCGCTTGCCAACTCCAAGGCAGAGACCATCTGGTGTGTGAGAAAGACGTGTGTGTCAATGACCTCAGAGATGAGATGACACCAACCCCAGGGCCACTGGAGACCCTGCAATTCTGCTCTTCCAAAGCTTAAGGTTGGTCTCTTCCTCCCTATGACACAGGAGACTGCACTGTGTTTATCGTTCCCACAGCCCGGACCCAGGGTGGGCCTTCTGTGAGGGCTTCCCAGCCCCGCCCTGTCTAAACATGCAGTCCCTACCAAGCCTTCGTCAGCCACCCCACCAAAACTGTGCACAGTCCCAGGGCAGGTCAAAGCCAAAGCCACTGCAACAATTGCCAGAGGTATTTGTGTTGCTTTGTTTACCAAATCTGTCCCTACTGGTAATTAAAGGTCTATTGACATTTTAAAACAACAACAAAACTCAAATGAAATAACTACCATAGAAAAATTATTTCCCAGTCTCACTCGTCCCTCCAGGAAGTTGTCCAGTTTTGACTGCAGTGGCACTACTGAGTTATAGATGGGGTGCACCTTCTGACCCCCAAAACCACAAAGATTGCACTGGCCCAAGTTTGCACGCTTCAGAGGTTTCTTTTTTCATTTTCCAACCAGGATCACTGGACAGTCTATAAAATCAAGTGTGATGGTATCAATCATGAAAAGGCACCCTGGTTTGTTCTATACACTGGTGAGTCAGATTCTGTGGTTCAGTAAGAGCTGTACGTAAATGGCACCTGAGGTGGGACAGTGAATCTTTTTGGAAACTTTTGTAAAGAAAATTCCCTTGGGTGCCAGAGTTTACCCTCAGTAGTTTTGATTGACAGTCTCCTAAATGAAGCAAATATCAAATGAGGGTCATTTGGATGAAGGGCCATGAGATGATAGATTTCTCTGTCCTAAAATAAGGCTTCCAGTTGCTTCTTTGTTCTTGGCTGAGAAACCTGTATGCAAGTGCATGTACAGAATGAAGGGCCATGCTATCAGTCAGTTTCTACCAGCACAGTCCCAAGGTCATTTCCCAAGGATACCTGGGGCTCATTGTTATGGATTACAAACTAGTGGTCAACTTGGCACCAGTTGAATTGGTTCAGCTGGTGTTGAGTTAAAGATGCTCCACCTGAAGAAAGTTGCCAGCATAAATAGGGACGTGGAGAAGAAGAGCCAGGCGTTGTGGGTTCTTCCAAGAGTTGCTGTTGGAGCCGCTGGTTCTCCTGGAGGTGCTTGTCATGCTGGCTTCTCCAATATGGATTCGGCCACTATCGTCGGAGGAGCTCGAGACCTCATCAGTGAGAGTGGCTGTGGTTCACGTTGCGGGAGCCCTGCTCCTCACATTGTGCATCGCTTCCTGGCTCCGGAGGGGAGGCTGTGTGCTGGAGAAGCTTGTCACGCTGGGCTTCCTGACCTGTGCCCAACTGTTCTCCATCGTCAGAGGAGCACGGGACCTCGTCGCCGTTGGGGATGGCTGTGGTGCTCTTCAGGGCAGCCCCACTTCTTCTTTTGAGCGTGACTTCTCGGCTCCTACATAGAACCCTCAACCCACTGCACAGCTCCTTCACCCTGCTGGCATAGACTTTCTAGTTCCACCACTGACCTGTGGCCTTCCCAGCACAGAACCGTAAATAAACTGGCGTGAGCCCTTATTGGGGGCTCTTAGATTCCCAGTTGGTACTGTGGGAGGCATTGTCATGCATTTGGGTCTCTAGTGGGACTCTTGCATGATATTGCTGTGGGATCCAGGCCCTTGGCTATCCTGGGTCTTACTGTTGTGGACAGATTTTCCTGCACCGTCTTGTGTTTAACTTTGGGTGATTATTATAAAACAGTATTACAAACCCTGTGTCCTGTAGCAGTTGTTCTCCATGTAACCCCTGACTACAACACTCACTAAATTGCCAAGCTGGGGTTTGAACTTGCAATTTTTTTGTTTCAGCCTTCCAGAGTGCTGGGATTACAGGCATATGCCACCATGTCCACCTTTAATCATAGTTTTTTTTTTTAATTCTGGCCAGGAGTCATATGTGAGGTGCAGGCCTGTAATCCTACTTATTCAGGAGGCTGAGGCAGAAAGAGTGAATTTGAGCCCAGGCTGGACAACATGGTGGGACCCTGTTTCGAAACAAAAAGAGAAACCAAAAAGACCCCTAATAATCAAAATCCTTGCTGTATGTGACTGTTCCTGATGCCTGTTCAGTCTTTTCAAACCATAGTTTGTGCCTCTAAGCATGCCTTGTAATTTTTGTTGAAAGGTGTAAATGATATACTAGGTGAAAAAATTGCTGTAAATAGGCCTTTAATAATGTGGTTAGGTTTGAGGGAGACATTCTGTAGTCCTATGATTATGACCCTGGACTGTGACTTTCACTGATGTCTCTGTCCTTATCCCTCTAAGGTAGGACATAATGGCTGAAGGAGGGGTCTCCCTTCCTCCGTGTACAAGGCTCCGGGGACCTGGAGTTGGATATATCCTTCCCCAAGTTTGGTTAGGCTATGATATAACCTCAGTAGGTTAAGCTTTGGTAAAACTGTTTTTCCTGAGACCTTTTTAAGAAAAACAGAATGCACCGGCATATTTCAAAATGTTTTCTTTCCCCTGCTAGAAACAGAAGGGAATTTCCTATCGGCTGTGAGGACCTAGTCAAGCGCCTGGAGGTAAAACTCACAAAAGTGCCTCCCTCCCCATGTCTGGGCTACTCCTGGAGTTTTAAATTCTCGGGCTTGAAACATCAGCCATTTGTCAGTTACGGTTCAGATCCCCGCCCCCACCACACACCACACACATACAAACACACTGGTGCTTGCAAAGGTTTTGTTCCACAAAGTTGTGAATCTTCTTGTCTGCCTCTTTCTCTCTAATTTTGGGGGTGGCAGTTTGCCCTCTGACCTCATTTCCCTGAAGGATGTAAGAAGAATTGTTGCTTTTTTTCCCTCAGCTTTATACTTGTTGTGAGGGCAGTATAGAGCCTTCTAACCCCCATTACATACCAGACCACAAATCACAAGTTGCTTTTGTATTTTATTGCTTATTCACAGTTTGTCTCCTTAACTATACTATAAGCTCTACAAGAACAGCAACCTTGTCTGTCTTAATCATCTTATTCATTTTATATCTTCAGCGCCTAGCACTGTGCCTGGCACATAGTAGGTACATAGTGTATGTTCGGTGAAAAAAAGGAAACACTGGGAATGGGAAGACCTGGGCCATGTGACAGAGGGCAGATCCCTTCCTCTCCCAGTCAGTTTCCTCACAATTTGATATTATTATTTGTTTCTCTATTATCTGTCTCCCTGTCCTAGTGTGTAAGCTCCATAAAATCTGGAACTTCATCTGTTGGAAAGCTCAAAACACAGGACGGTCTCTGTATTTACTCAATTGAATTAACAAATAAATAATTGAATGACTGAATCTGCAAAAGGAGTGGGCTGACCTTGGTAATTTGATGGCAGAGAATTCTGGTAACTTTCCCCTGCTCGTACCACAATGGAGTGCCTGTCTGGGCTAGTTTTAAGTGCTCCTAAGACTGCTTAATGTCCTTCTAAGAGAGGAACCTAAATAAGTTTCGCAGGTTATAATGAAGTGCATGGAAAAAAAAACTTCCCAAACATTGGAACTCAGCAGCTTCCCTTCATGTTACCAGAAGAACAGAGACTGTGCTCTAACATGTGCGTGGGTCAACAATTTGATGCTTGAAGTTCAGCCCTTCAAAACCACACAGACTTATGTAACATGATCCAATTCCTTGGTTTTGCAAAGAAGGGGGTGTACAGCTGGGAGGAGAGAGTGCAGTTATTTACCAGCTTCTTCCTAAGGGCAAAAGACAGAATGTTCAGTATTCATGGGAGAGGCAGAAGTTGTGTTCTGCCTGAGTAATTCTTGCTCACTGGATGGGCAAGGTCAGGTGACAAACTCCTATAATGCCCCCTGGCACCAGAATGGGCCCTGCCTAGAGGCAAGAAAAATGTTTTCTTTAAGTCCATTTCCCTAGCACTTTGTAACAATGCCCTGGTGTCCCATTTCCCAGGTTTCATGTGAAGAAACTGGAGATGATCAAGTTGTAAGACATTCAAAAGAAACTAGAGGCAGAAGAGTTCAATTGGGAGCTCCCAAGACTGAAGTTCTGAAACCCTCCCTGTTTTTCACTTTTCGTTGTTTTGCTTTGCCTTGCCTTTTTTTTTTTTAAACAGGGTTTCCCTGTGCAGTTCAGGTTTGCCTTGAATTCACTTTGTAGCCCAGGTTGGCCTGAAACTCGCAGTGATCCTCCTGACTCAGCCTCCCGAGTGCTGGAATTACAGGTGTGTGCCACTATGCCCAGATGTTGCCTTTGCTTTTGCCTTTGCCCTGTCTTTGCCTTCCCTTCTCTTCCCCTCCCTTGTCTCTCCTCTCTCTCTCTCTTTTGCTCTTTTCTTTGTCTCCTTCTTTCTTTCCTTTTTAATTTTTAAATGTTTATTGAAAAGCAGCTATACTTCCATTTCATGGTGACAAATGAAAACAAAACACATCAGTTACAAGAGTATTAAAATATAAAATAGTGAAAAATCTCATCACAAAATTTACAAGACCTATATACAGAAAACTAGAAAACATTGTAGAGAAATTTGAAATTTCAAGAAACATTTTAAGGCAAAACACTTGAAGGTAACAATTTTCTATGAAAATCCAAAAGACTTACAAACATTAAAACAGTTTTGAAAAGGAAGAAAAAACTTTGGAAGGCTAAGATGACATTATTTCCAGAATTAGCATACATTTATAAAATCTTAATTACTTTTTTAACTTCTCACATCTATCTATCTGTCTTTCTCTCTTTCTTTCTCTCTTTCTTTCTTTCTTTCTTTCTTTCTTTCTTTCTTTCTTTCTTTCTTCCTTCCTTCCTTCTTTCTTTCTTCTTTTGAGACAGAGTCTAGCTATGTGGCTGAGACAGGCCATGAACTGGCAAGGTATGTAGCCCAGGGTCTAGAACTTGAGATCTTCCTGCCTCAGACTCCTGAGTGCTGGGATTATAAGTGTGTACTGCTACATCTGGCTCTTTTGCTAGTATACTGTTATGGTTTGTGTCTAGATGTCCCCCCAAAGTCTCATGGAGTCATGGGGGATGGGCGACTGGATCTAGCGTGTAGTAGGATTAAAGGTGTGACTGCTATACCTGCCATAGCTTAGGTAGCCTGCATAAGATATAAAGGATAGAAAGAGTCTTGTCCTTCCCTCCCTTGTTGCTTTTGCTATCTTGTGGGTGCCATGAACTGTTCTCTGGGATGGCCCTTTGTCAAGTCACCCTGCCTTAGAGCCAGGCAACTATGGACTGAAACCTCTATAAACTGTGAGCCAAATAAATATTTCCCCTTTTAACTTTGGACCTTGGGTATTTTGTCTCAGCAATGAGAGGACAGTAACTAAGACTTATACTGGTTTTTCTCTTTTGCATTTATTTATTTATTTAGTAGTGCTAGAGATCAGACCTAGGACCTCATGCATGCGGAACAGATGCTCCACCACTCAGCTACATCCCCAGTCGTGCCTGCTTTACATTTTTCTAAAGGGAAAAGAAGCTTATGCCTTGACCTTCTACAGGACAGAAGTTCTGGGGATAATACTGGCATCTTTGGACGCAGAAGCAGAAGAGAATTGCAGGCAGCAATGTAGCCCTTGGTGGCATTCACCTCTCTGAGTCATTCTCCATATGGTTAGCTATTGCTCTTTGGCAAGGCTGAAGACTCTTAAAATGGATTTTGTACTCCTAGGTTTGGATAACTGGGTGTCACTGGGTAATTTTTACCCCCCAAAATCCTTTAGTTCTACAAAAATTTACATTCCCATATAAAATAGTTCTTTGAAATTAACACTGTCTCAGCACAGCCTGTCTGTCCTGAGCATAAAGTTGCAGGATGGAAGAGGGCATTATTGGTGAGAAGTAGTATTGGATGACTCTCAAAACTTCTTCCAGCCTCAGAATATGAAGATTCTGTGCTAATCTTCCCTCACAGCAATAAAAATGAAGAAGATACTTTCTGGAATGTTCACTTTGAACATAAGTCTCCAGATTTTTACTTGGAGATGTCTATCACAATGCCTGCATAAAGACATTTTTCAAGTTCAGAAAGGATCTTTTAAAAATTAGTATGTGTTTGCAGTACATAATGATTACATTCATTGTGGGAAAGTAGTAGATGTACATAACACATCTGTATGGCTTATATGTAGATGTCCCCCTGAGCTTCATGCACTCATAGATGGGCTTCTTTGGAGGTGGCTGAATCATAAGTGTTGATAACTGGATTAATCTACAGATTGGTTTAGCATTGCTCTGGGTGTGGATTAGGGAAACGCCCACCCTGGATGTGGGTGGCACCAACCAATAGGCCTGAAGTCTGGATGGGATAAAAAGGGAAAGAAGGAAGACTTGTTGCTTTCTGCCTTCCATACCATGGGCTGTTTCTCCTCTGCCATGCTGCCCTGCTTTGGAGCTAGCCAACTATGGAATGAAACCTCTACAAACTGTGAGCTAAAATAAACCTTCCCCCATCAACTTGTGAGTGTCGGGTATTTTGTCCCAGCAATGAGAAAGTAATTAAAACAACATCTTGATTCATTTTTTTCCATAAAGACATTTAAGGGGATAGTCTGTGCTCACGACTTCTGGAGTTTCTCTGATCAGTGGTCACCTCCTGAGGCCCTCTTGTCTGGACAATTCTGGGAAAACTAATCTGCAGCAGCAGAGGAATCCCTCAAGAATCTTCCCTTCTTGCTCTGTTCCCAGTGTATATGGCCACAGCTGCCAGCCAGCTCTGATCCACTGGGGTAGGCATATCCCCCTATGTGAAAGTCAGTGGTCAAAGAGGTTTGTTGTTGCTGTTCTTTGTGTTTTACAAATTATTATTTTATTTTAAATTAATACTCAAAAACATAAATGTTGTATATATTAATAGGGTAGCGTGTAATGTACAATGCATATATACATTGAATAATGTTTAAATAAGGTTAAACGAATTCATCTCCTCAAACATCAGTTCATTGTGATGAACTTTCAAATTCCTTTTTTCTAGCTTTTTGAAAGGTACAGTACATTATTATTATTATTATTATTTTTTTTTTTTTGCGGCACCGGGGATTGAACTCACAGCCTCGCACCTGCCAGACAGGTGCTTAAGCCACTGAGCCAAACTCCCAACCCTCGTTTTTTGAGGCAGGGTCGCACTGTGTAGCACAGGTCGGCCTTGTGCTCGCGTTGTAGCCCAAGTTGGCCTCAAATTCACAACGCTCCGCCTACCTCAGCCTCCCGAGTACTGGGATTAAAAGCGTGCACCACCATGCCCAGCTCAGTACATTATTATTAACTGTAGTCACTATAACGGTACTTCGAGCTCCTTGCTCCTATTTAATTCCAACTTAGTACACACTGGTGAACCCTTTTATCTCCTGTCCCCAGCCTCTAGTAACCACCACTCTAATTTCTACTTCTTAAAGATCAATTTTTTTAGATTTCATGTATGCGTGAGACCATATGGTACTTATCTTTGTATGTCTGGGTTATTTCACTTAACATAATGATTACCTGTTTCAATTATGTTATTACAAATGACAAGATTTCACTTTTTTATGGCTGAATAGTATTCCATTGTGATAATGAACCTCATGTTCTTTATCCATTTGTTAGTAGGTGGACACCTTGTTTCCTTTCTTTGGCTTCTTTGATTAGGGCTGCAATGAGCACAGGAGTGCAGATGCCTCTTTAACATAGTGATTGTATTTCCTTTGAATATATACTCAGTAGTAGGATTGTTGGGTCATGTGGTACAGTAGTTCAATTTTTAATTTTTTTTTTTTTTTTTTTTTTTTTGCGGCACTGGGGATTGAATTCACAACCTTGTGCTTGCCAGGCAGGCACTTAAGCCACTGAGTCAAACTCCCGGCCCTGGTTCTTTGAGGCAGGGTCACACTATGTAGCTCAGGTCGGCCTTGCGCTCGCGTTGTAGCCCAAGCTGGCCTCGAACTCACAACACTCCTCCTACCTCAGCCTCCTGAGTGCTGGAATTAAAGACATGCGCCACCACACCCGGCTCTCAATTTTTAATCTTTTGAGGAATCTCCATACTGTTTTCTAACCACTGTACTAATTTATATTCCCAACACTAGTGTGCAAATGTTCTATTTTTCTTAACATCCTTGCTAGCACTTGTTATCATATACATATATAATATTTGGTGGTACTGGGGATTGAGCCCAGGGTCTTCAGACTGAGCTGTATCTCCAGGCCTTTTTTAAAATTTAAAACAAGGCCTTGCTAAGTCACTAAGTTGCCCAGACTTGGCTTGAACTTGCAGTCCTCCTGCCTCAGCCTCCCAGAGTGCTGGAATTACAGATTTGTGCCACCATTCCTGCTCACAGAACTTTTTATGAAGTTCTTTTCTATGTTTGCTTCTTTTCTTTTTCTCCCTCCTTATTTCTCAGTATATCTAGTCACCTGCAGAAGACACTGCTGGATGCTTACTCCAGCGTCTGCTCTCTTCCTTGTTAACTGAATTTGGGATAGCAATGTTTCTCAGTTAAAGAACAACTTTCTTTTAATTAGAAATGAGTAGATTAAGTTTTGGCCAATAAGACTGGAAGTAGATGCATGAAGTATTCTGGGAATCTTCCTCAAAAGGAAAGAGCTATCTTTTCCTTTTTCTTTCCTTTCCTTCTTTCTTTCTTCCTTTCTGTTGCCTAGATTGTAGCTGTTATGGCTGGAGTTTGAACAGCCATTTTTGGGCAATGAAGCACTATAGACAAGCTTGGAAGAAGCTTGAGTCTGTGATAACTTTACAGAAATGCTGTATCACCCTGGGCAACTTCAGACTTCTTTTATAAGAGAGACAAACTATTTTTTAAAGCAACTGTTGTTATTTTTTGTTGTTATAGCTGGAGCTAGTTGTAATACCATGCCGCCTTCCTAAAAGGTTTTGATAAACAGCTCCAGATAATGGGTTGGAGTTTTATGGGTTAAATATGGCTTATTATGGGGAAGAGTAAACTTTTTGACTATCTTTTTTTGTGTGTGTGCTGGGAATTGAACTTATGACTTTGTGCTTGCCAGGCAGACGCTGTGCAGTTGAGCTACATCCCTGGCCTACCTTTTCACTATCTTAAGGGATACCAGCAGGGATTTCTCTAGGCAAGAGTCACAAAAATGCCAGTAATCTGCCAAAAATGTCCCTTTACGATCAGCCCTAGGTGGACCCTACAGTATGTCTCTCAATTATCTCAGTAATTCCCATGCCTAACCTGGAACCTGACACAGAACAGACTCAATTTCAAACTGTTAGGGATCAGGGCCAGGTGGGAGGAGAAAGGGTGGAAATGGGGGTGAAAAGATTGAAAATGATCAAGATATGTTAAACATATGCGCTAGAACGAATTTAAATATCATGTACTGCAAGCATATACCAATACAAATAAATAAATAAATAAAACTGTTGACAGAACAAATAGCTCATTGCTTTCATAACTCACATGACCAGGAGGTCACTTTACTTGAGTTATCTGAAAGTCTTTGGGAAAGCTCTCTTCTCACCCTGTCCCCATCCAAAACCTTCTTTCCCAGCCCATTATCACTTGCTACAGTACCTGAAGCTCCCAGAAATGTATTTATGGATCAGCATGCATCAAGTACTGTGCGAAGTTCTGAAGATCAGTGGTGCAGGAGATAGGTATACTTCCTGCCTTCAGGGAGCTGCTAGAACATTGAGACAAACAAAGGAATCATCACAATCTGGGATAAGTTCAGTGGCAGAAATGGTAATGCAGGACAGAGTTGTTTAGACAAAGTTGGGGTGCAAAAATCTCTAAGAGGAAGAGAGAGCCATGGGATAGGAGCAAGCAGCTATGCAAACAGCAGGGGTGGGGATGCTGCTGGAGGCCTCAGGGCCAAGGGAGCCCACTTGAATAAGGACTCTAAAGAGCCTTTGAGGGAAGAAGGTGGTTCATTTGGGCTGGAACTTGATAAGAGAAGGAGCATGCAGGCGAAAAGAATGGCGAGTTCAGCAGAGGCCAGATCACGCAGGCACTTGCAGGCCATGGGAAGGAGTTTGGACTTTATTCTGAGTGCTGTGATAAGCCATTGATAAGCTTAAAACAAGGGAACACCATGATCTGATTTTACATTAAGAAGGTCATGGTGACGGCTGTGTGGATTTGAACAGCGTGGTGCAGAAGCGGGGAGGCCCATGTGTGAAGTTTCGCCTTTAGGCAGGAGAAGAGGATAGCTGCTTACATCAGGTAGTGGCAGTGGGGCTAGAGAGAAGTGCAGGGATTGAGGGCATGTGTTGGAAGTTGAGAGCACCACACTGGGCAATGGGTGGATCGTGGGAGCTGGGGTGGAGGAGGAATCAAGGTTTCAGGTCTGATCAGCTGTGCCACACTCTAAGGTGGGTGCATAGGAGGAGGTTGGAGTCCTTACTTTGATTTTGGTCCCCTAGATATAAATGTACTTGTGAAACACAAAGGGAGCTGGCAAGGAGACAGACAAATATTTGAGCCTGAAAATCAAAAGAGTATTTAGGCTGAAAATCACTGATACGGCCTGATGACCTTGGGAATAGATGGAATCGACCAAGAAGAGAAGACAGAGGCCAAAGCTGAGGCCAGAGGCACTTCTGATCATCAGGGGAGGAGAAGGCTGCCAGAGTGACTGAGAGGAAGCAGCAAGATTATTTAAAATTACTCATCATCCCCAACAGTGTCGCGGAGTTTGAGGAGGCTGATAAATAGCACCTCTTCTACCTGAAATCAGGATCAATTAAAAGAGGCATGGGTGTCAGACGGGAAATAAGAAAGGGCTGAAAGCACAGGCAGTGTGCATGTACTCTGCAGGCTGAGGGATCCCAGGAGGTGGGACGTGAGTGCGAGGTGAGGCTGCCTCATATTCTCCCTCCCATGGCAAACATGCGACAAGCTCCAGGAGCGCAGAGCCCATGTCTGACCTGGTCACTGCTGCTTTCCCTGTACCTTTCACCATGACTGGCACATAGTAGGTACCAGTGTTTGCTGAATGAATGAATGGATGGATCTGAATGATTCTTACATATCAGCCAAGAATCACCTATGCCTGGGCCCCCATTCTAGACCAGTAGCATCAAAATTCCTGGGGAAAAGGCATCAAAATTACTTTTAAATTTCCCTCTGTGATTTTCATGTGCAGACAAGGTTAAGAACTATTGCTCTGGTCCCACTCTTCATTTTACAGTTAAGGACTGAGGCCTAGACCCAGGTCATCCGTAGAGGTGTAACACCAGAGGATGTGTCCTGACCCTGCTGCTGATTGTGTGAGTGGGCTCAATGCCCTTGTCTGGGGAGCAGGAAGTTGGGAAAGATGATCTCTAGGGTACTGTTCAGTCCTTACTGCCAACTGCTCTGTTTTCTGATCCTAGGTGTGACTTAACGTACTGGGGCATTACTTGTGCCTCAAGATGCCCCTAACAGTGGTTAGGTTAATTTCCCACTTGCAATGACTGAGCCTTGGATTGCAAGGAACAACAAGAAATACATGTCTGGGAGAGTTTAGGACCTATAGACCTTGTCTTCAGTGGTGAATTCATCCTGTTTTCTTTTAGATTGTGGCAGCAAGTTCATCACTGGCACAGAAGGGAAGAACGGGGAAGCCCAGTTGAGGAAGCTCCGATGGGCTGGGGCTGCTCTATTTGCCTCCATTCCCTCTTTTCTACTTCTTATTTTTCCCTGCCCACCCGTCCCCATCATGTCTTTCCCGTTCTTCTCCTGCACTCCATGTATGTATATCAAACACAAGCTTTTCATAGACGAGCCTATATATGGCTTCCTCTGACTACTCCATAGAATCTCTCATTTCTTCCTCTCACTTGTGCTAGGTGACTCAGAGCTTGAAAGTGTGTCATCACAATATAGGCAACCAAAAGTGCTCATGAATTTGAAAAGGCTGGAAAATAAGGCCGTATGTGAATTCTTCTGCTACAAAATGGAGCCTTGTAGGTACTGAGCCATGTATTGGTCTTGAAAAGTGGTAATTTCTTGGGTATTTTTTTTTTGGTACCAGGACTGGAATTTAAGACCTCGTGCTTGCCAGGCAGGTACTGTGCCACTGAACTATATGCCCAGCCCTCTGGTGTGCTCTTTGACAGATGGTGAAGAGAATTGGGGACAAGAAGGGAAACTGAGGCCTGGAGCAAAGGGGTAAAGTATGTATGTCTCATAGCCTAAGGCCTCTTCTTGGCTAGGGGACTTTACTTAGCATTCAATTTAGAAGTGATGTTGTTCAGCCATACTGTTTTGCAGCATGGTAAACTGAGGCTTAGACAAGCCAATGAGGTGCTCAGGGTCATATGGTTTGCCAGTCAGTATGAGGCCTACAGTCCAGGACCCTGGGGCTTCCTTTTCCTAGAATATCGAAGCTGCTTCAGCCTTCCCCAAAGTGACATTTAGGGACTAGTTTAATTTTTTAAGAGGACTTGTGGTAAGGACTGTGAAGAGGAAACATCAAAAAATAATAGATCATGAGATAAAAGCAGAGGGAGCAGCAAAACTCAGTGTTCCCTCAGGGCTTTCCTAGCTTTCTTCACAGTCTGACTGTCCTCTTCTCTTCTCTCGATCTTCTGTTCATGCTCCACAGTCGCTGTGTCCACTCACATCACTTTTACTCCTGTGCCGTGCACACATGTGCACCATTTGTGCTCAGGCCTTTGATTTGCATTTCTTTTTTCACAGCCATTTATGGCATATTTCCATATGTAAATGTGCTTAGCTTAGCCAGAGATCAAAATTGTAATTCATCATCCCTGTGAAAGGTGCCAGTCTTTTCCTACACCCATTGCTTTCAGGGCTTCCGTGGTCTCTGAGTCCTCCAGACTCAACATTTTCAGGGCACCAGAGGCTTGGGAGTTAGTGTTTCACAGGCACCAAGTGCCATTTGAGATGATGGTGATGGTTGGTGGTTATGGTTGCAGAACAGTGTGAATATACCTAATGCCGCGGGACTGTACACTTGAAATTGGTTAAAATGGTTATATCTGTATACTGTATATCCATTGCTCTCTCTCTCTCTAACAAAAAACTTCCATGCCATCCTTGACTTGTGGCCACTTTGCTCTCTTGTGACCACGTGACTCACTTGGTCACCAGGTTATGCTGATTTTTGTCTATGAATCGTCTGCAAACTTTCCCATACTCCAGCATCACCAGTGACTTGTTAGTTTTTGATTCTTGAGCCCTAACCCTTCTATAGTCTCGACACGGGGCCTGGCATTTACATTTTAACCTTTGCAACAGACCTGAGATGAGCAGACTGCGGACTACACTTGAAGAAATACTGCCTTTCAGTTTTTTTTTTTTCCTTTTGTTCTTTACTTGCCTCTCCGTGACCCTTATTCTTGCCCCAGCTGGCCCTCATCACCTCACACCTGGATTACAGCAACAGTTGGCCAGCAGCTAGTGGTCCCCATTTCAGTCACTCCAGCTGCCAGGACCCATCTTCTACAAATATCTTCTGCATCACATCACTTCCCCGCTCAGGAACCTACCACGCTCCCTGAGACCTATTAAGTCCTATCTAGAGTCATTTGGCTGGATACCAGCCACCTCAGCTTCCCACCCACCTTTTGCTTTTCTGTTCACTCCTACTCCTCCCAGACTCATGGGTCATTTTTTCTTATGTTAGCCCTGCTGCTAGTTTGGAGGGGGTCTCCTTTCTACCTCCTCACCTCCTTCCTGCTGGGGCACTTCTGGTTGCACAGGAGGAATTATGACTCTTCAGATTCCCCCTCTTGTCCCTCAGTGCAACCATCTTGCCTCCCCCCATCTGCACTCTGCTGTTCACTAGCTGTGTGACTTTGTGCAAGCTGTTTAACCATTCTGTGCCTTAGTGTTTTCATTTTCTTATCTCTAAAGTGGGGATCTTAATAGAACATATGCTACACATTTGTGGAGAGGATTAAGAGTCAGTAGATGTAAAAGGATTTAGAATGTTACATGACATAAAGTAAGTGCCATGTAAGTGATACGTAGTATTATTCTTAATTGTCGCGATTGTTGTCCCTTCCAGCCAGCTCCTCTTTGGAAACCATTTCTGATTGGAATAGCTAACTAATGGCATTTGTTGGTAAACCTTGCTTGAACTCACGGTGGTGATGAAGTAGCTAGTATTTGGGTTCCAACGAGCTTCTCTGCATGAGGAACAAAACTGAGGGGCCAAACTGTTTACAAAGCTCTAATTTGCTCCTTAACTTCTAACCAACTGGTAGGAGAAGAAGTGAAGTTCGAAAGCAAGGTTTTCCAGAAATGTGATGTTAGGGTATTTTCAAAATACCCTAAGAAACAGTGGTCATGTACTTTCTTTCTGAGGTCCTTCTCCCTACAGCCCGGGTCCTAGTGACCTCGTCTCCTCACCGGCTCCCACGCTTCCTTCTCAGGAGGATTCATGGCAGTGCCTTCCCCTGTGGTTGTCCCCAGCCTAAGAGCATTGCTTCAAGCAGTTATTTTCTGCTAATGATCTATCCCTATACTTTTGTTCTAGTTTTTTTTTTTTTGTTTGAGACAGGGTCTCACTGTGTAGTTTAGACTGGCCTGGAACTCACTATGTAGTCGAGGCTGACCTCAAATTCATGGCGATCCTCCTGCCTCAGCCTCCCAAGTGCTGGGATTACAAGCATGCAGCACCACACCCAGCTAATTTACTTTTTTAAATTGACAAATAAAATTGTGTTTATTATGTACAACATGATGTTCTGAAATAGATATATAATCACAATGGCTAAATCTACCTAACATATGCATCATTGTTCTAGTTTTCAAACCCATGTCTATGCTTTTGTGGCAAATACAAGCAATCCTTTTAAAAGCACCACTGAATTTGGTTACTGTTTATCCTTATGTCTGTCTATCTGTCTGTCTCTTTCTCTCTCTCTCTCTCAGTAAAGACTAAAAATTCAACTACCATGGAGTTGGATGTGGTCTGGAAAATATTTTGAACATTTAAAAGGGGAACCACAGCCCCATGGGATCTATGGGGTAACACACAGCCCTCTGGCTCTGTTTTCTTGTCTGTCACACAGAGGCAGATCCTAACTATCACTTTATCTAAGAGCAGCAAGAGTGCTCTTGTGATCCTTGTTGCCGTGCTGGGAGGGCAGCTGCAGAGTGGCAGGGTGAAGCGGCACACCTGGGCAGGGGTGGTGATCGCTACAAGTGTCCTTGTTGTTCAGTGTGCAGCAGGATCAGCTGAGCTCACAATCTCAAAGTCCATGAAAGTCCAGGAGCAAAATGTTTTCTACCTTTCTCCACCCTAGTTAGTTTTCTGTGGAACAACAACAACAAAGAACCCCTATGTGTGAATCACAAACATCTAAAGTTCCTCTTATCTACTCTAGTAACCACCACAGCCTCAGAAGTTGCAGTGTTTGTCTCTGTTTGGTCGGGGTTGCCAAGGCAACAAAGTTGTTCTCTTTTTACCACCGTGTGACCCAGGCACAAGGTTTTTCCCCTTTTCTCGTGAAGAAATAGCCTGATGACCAGAGAGGTTTGGGGTGTAACTGCGCTACTTTCTGGCTTTCTCTTTTCATCTGTTCTTTCTTGTTCAGCTGGAAATTGGCTGTGGGAAGTCGACAGATGAGCAGAGTAGTCTAAAATTCTCTCAGCTTGTTTTGAAAGGGGAAGTGTTTGGGAGTAAGTAGGGATTGGGAAAGCATGGATAGGTGGGGATGGCTGTCTGCGGGCTTCTAATGCACTAGTCCAAAGTTTGTATCTGCATCACATCTGTGCAATCCACTTGTTGCGACCAAATTTGCATGTGTAAACAATTAACTTGGCATCATGAATATTGAGGTTTGGAGCAGGTGAGTAAATTGAGGTTCCGGAGACCATCAAGCAGAGGTTTGCAACATTACAAAGGGTTCTAGTAAATGGAAAAGGACAGGTCAACATGTATGAACTTGAATGAGAAGCAAGTCATTTTGATTACATTAGGGCAGTGACATAATGATCTTGGTAACCTTGAGGTTTATGGCTCAGGAAAATCAAAGAGTTCTATTCTATTTCAAGGGGCAAAGGGATAGGTGTATATGCTACAGGAAGAGATTAAATGGAATCACTTTGATAGGGGTGATTTTCTTCTTTGGGGACACAGTAGGCCTAAGGCTATGCTTAGGGGCCAGGATGGGTCCAGGTTAGGGTGTGGTACAGAAGACACTAAATGCTCAACAGTAGCCAATGAAAGAAATAGCAGAAAATGACAGAGAAATGCGGCCAAGAAAGGGTGGGGGGAAAATAATGAACCCCAAAAAAGAGATGGCAGGAAGCTATAGTCAGGAACCTTGGACTTGGCCCTGACCACGTGACTGAGGGATTTACAAGTGAACTCTCAGCAGTGACAGTGGAGAATCAACAATTAAAGGCATTTTTCTTTAGGTGAGGTGGAGGAGACCGAGAAGAGGGGATGGTTTTGTCACCTCATACATTTTCCATCCTTTTCATACTGAGGCCCTCCTAGCTTCCTTGCCAAGATCAGGGATCACAATGGATTGGCATTAAGGAGAATGCATTATGTGATATTTTCAGAAGAAGTAAGAGGCCCATGTGTGTTTCAGATTCCTTTCGTCTTGCTCCTTCATGTGTATAGCCTGCCTTTTGTGTGTGTGTGTGTGTGTGTGGGGGTCTTTTTAGGAGAATCCTTAGGTACCCTCCTAAACCATCCCCTCAAGCTGAGGGTGGGTGTTAGTCACCCTGCTACTCGTTATGAAGCTCTCATGAAAGTGAGAGCAGAACAGAGAGAGAAGGCATCGGGTTTGAGTCCAACTCACATAACAGCTACGTGACACTGGACACGTCACTCAACTGGCTGAGTCTCAGCTTCTTTACCAGAACAGTGAGGGTAAAGAGTATGTCCTTCATATAAAGATCATGTGGGTGACATATGACCCTGGATGTCACATAGGTCTGGCACTTAGGAGTGGTCAACAAATATTTGTTGCATCAGAAAAACAGCCTCCTCCCACTAGGTAAGGATCTTTCCTGCCCAGACAATTTATACTCAAGTCAGATGCCACGTGTATTTTTAGAAAAAAAAAAGCAAACTTTTATTGAAATTTTAAGCTACATTTGAAAAATCAAAATTCAAATCCTGGAGACATACATCAGGATAAGGTGTCAGAAAGTGGAAAGTATTCTCTGTCACAGAACCCAACCCCGAGACAAGCTCCCAGGGCACATCCCCCAGACTCCATGGGATCAAAGCCAGGCCCTCATCCAACCCTCATGCACGGCAGGATGCTATCCTTTTTTTCACCTGAAAGTTTTCCACAAAAAAAATTTTTTTAAAAAGTTCTTAAACAGCAATGTGAAGTCCAATCTCATCTTCTCTCAACCCCATTCTATGTAGTCAGCACCAGTGAATGGTGGGTTTGGTATTCAAAAGGACTTCACCTGTCTACAGTGGACAGATGGGAAAGGGCTACAGCAGCAAGGCATCTGTGGCCATATTCTGAGGCTGGCTCCCCTCTCTCTGCCTTTACTCTTGAGTCTTACTTAACCTAAAGGACAAACTGGATCAAGCTGGTAAATGAACACAGTCAAAGAATTAGCTTAAAGATGTAAGGGACCAGTCAGTACTCCCAAAGCTGGTTAGGCCCTTTGACGCATAGGTGTATGTGTATATGTATACATCGCTACACTAAGATATAGATCTAGCCCTATGGGTATATATATGCATTTATGGCTATATAGTAAAACTATGCCAATACTAACCAAACAGAACTTTGTAAGCGGTCATCCCAAAGCTGTAATCCCACACTGGGCTGTGCACAAAGCCATGCATTATACCATATTAACCAACAGAAGGCTGACTTGGCTCAATCTCTCTCATCTGTACCCCCTGCTTTGGTGAGGCAGGGGAGAAGAGAGGCTCCCTCTGCTTAAAACACAAGTGGCTTCTTCATAGGAACGGTCTTTGTCAGGTGAAGCTGTTGAAGATGTCCATGGAAATGAAAACAGACCCCTTCTATTTTCTGGAGCAAACTGGTGTCACATCTCAAACTACCCTTCTCTATTGCCAGTTGCGGATAAGTTGCCCAGGCCCTGGGAGTCTCTAGGACATGGTGGCATTAGAGGCTCACTGGCTTGGGGTTACTAGGCCCCATGCAACTCAGCCTCCAGAGACCTGGCTGCTCTTTGTCAGGGGTCTGTCACTGGAGTGGACCCAGGTGGCCATGTCTTTGGGACATCTCTTGGCACCAGCTATGCTAGGTGTAAAGTTCTCCACGTGAGATGACGCTTGGGGAGCCAAAAACAAACTGGAAAGAACTAGGTAGAACAAGTTTAGTGGCTCTGCCCACCCTGAAGGACAGAGCCACTTACACCGCAGAACCACCAGGGGCCTCAGGCGCTTGTGGGGATTCAGGAGCTGGCTCTTCAGGGCTCAGCCTGGACTGAAACTTCTCCAGCTGCTCGGGGCTTGCCAGGGTCTTCAGAAGGGTGTTCTCACGTTCCAGCTGGGAGTTCTTCTCCACCAGCTCCCGAATTTGCTCCTTCAGGATCTCTACCTCCTCTCTCACAGCATACATCAGATGATTCTTCACCAGATCCTGCCATGGAAGAAATGACAAGAAAGCCATTCTAGTCATTATTGTCTCTCCAGCACCTGCCATCAGGTGCCTGTGCTGGCCTTTAAGTCATTGCCCTGCAGCCTGATCACGGCAGCCTGGCTCTGCAGCCCAATTCCTTGTGCACCCTTCTCTGAAGCACTTAAACCCTCACTGCAGGATTTGGGTCATGCCAGAGTTGGCAGCCTGGTTTTGATCAAGATAGCACTCCCTCTTCAAATCTCTAATGACTTTCAAGTGTGGCTGTTTAGGCACCCTTGGGGTGAGACTTCAGCTTGCTGGTTGGCCCTGCCACTGGCCCAAATCAGGCGTGAGAATAGGATACCTGCAGTGTACCCCGTTCTGTTGGTCTGCTTTACAAATCTTCACCAAGAAAATAAAATCAGCATTTTGGAGTCTTGATCCAGCACAATGAGTCACAACTGTCCTGCAGCCTGTTTAGATAGGACACAGGACACTTGCTCTGGGGGAAATGCAGAGACTGCTATACCTTCTCTGAATCTGATGACTTTACTGGGGGCAGGGAACTGTGTCATTAGGTTCCAGAGCACAATTAAGGGCTTCTAACTACAGGCAGCCCTGAGCTCCTGCTGCCACTTTGGCTGCTCAGTGGAGTCTGACCTCTACCTGGTATGGAGAGGGAGAAAGGGTGGGGTGCTTTGCTCTCTGTTTCCTCCCAACTCCTGACCCCAGCCCAGGCTCTGCAGAGACACTGCAGTGCAGTTGCATCCAATGAGCTCTGGCCCCTGCCAACTGCAGGATACAGACAAATGAGTCTCAGCTCCCTGCTCTGCACAGGCCTGGGAGGGAGCCAGAGGCTGCTCCAAAGTCCTGGGATGGAGGAGTGGGGAAGGAAGGCTGAAGCCCAGCAAGAACAGACCTGGAAGTGCTCTACAAGGTGTCACTCTAAGCCTACCTAAGGCCTTTCCCCGGCTTTTGGCTAATAGCTTTTATGCTCACCCTCTCAGTCAGTCCTGCCCAGAGTTACATAAGCGGTACAGCAGCTAAGTCTGGGGATGGGAATGTGGTGGGGATGCCACTCACCATGGCCTGTTCAATCTTGTTGTCAATGGCCACCACGCTGGCTCCGGAGGCACTGTAAAGACAAAAAGCAAAGCGCCCGGTTACCATCAGGTTCCACTCAGAGTACCTGGCAGCTGTAGCCCAAATCCTCCATCTCCCTCAGGCTCTTCCTTTCTCCAGCCTCTCTGGCCCCTGCAGGAAGCTGCACTTCCCCACCCAAGACTAGTACACCCGGAGCTCCGACCGACCCTGGAGGCGCGCGAGTCCTGGGGCGCACAGGCCAGCGTGGCCAGTTTGGCCAGCTCCGGCGATACACAAACAATGGGGGCACGCGGCCCAGGAAGGCCCCCGCCGCCGGCCCAGAAGGTCTGGGCAAACCTACCGGGCTCCGAACCTAGCTACCAATTCCTTCTCGGCTCGGAAGCTTCCGGCCTTCTCCCCACCGGTGCACCGCCAGCCCCGAGCCCGGCCTTGCCCGCCGCTCCTCTGCCTCCGGCTGCCTCTGCGGCTGCAGCAGCTGCTTCTCAAGGCGCAGCGGCCGCAAGGACGCTCCGACGGCGGATCCCGGCGCCGCTGTGACCCCCCTTCCTGCGTCCCCTACCCCCGCCCCTTCCCAGGATGCTGCACCAAGGGGAACAGGGACCGGCGGCGCACGACTCTCTGGGAGATCCGGCTCGGAGCCCAGCCCCCGCCGACGGCCCGGCTCGGCTCAGCGCGGGAGCTGGGGCCAGTGGTTACCTGTTATCCAGCTTAACGGAAACCACATCCCCTCCAAGCAAGGAAGAGAAGAAGGAGATGGAGAAATTGTGCAGCTGATAGACCGCCACCTCCATGGGGGTCTGATACATTTCGGTGTTCATGGCTCAGGCTGCCGGGGATCTCTGGCCAGGCTTCGGGCTGGGCTGGGCTGACTGGGCGGCCGTTGGCTGCTGGCGCGCTGCACCCGGCTGGGCTCTGCGCTGGAGTCTGGCCCCGGGGCTATGAGAGTGTGAAGGCTGCTGAGCGGCCCCAAAGCCAAGCAAGGGCTCCGGCTGGAGTTGAAGGGAAGTGACTCGTGGGGTGTCAGTGTGTCATAAACTCCAGGACTGCTAGTCCAACCCAGACTCGGAGATATTTTGGCTCCTGCTTCTTTATATAGGAGGAGCCTGCTGCGTCACATGGCGTCAGGGGCCATGCAAATGAGTCTTGTACCGGGCTCTGCATTAAACCACATCCCCTCTCTGAACCGTGGGCTGGGACTGTAAACAGTTCAGCACTTTCTTGTGCCAACTGGCATCTCCAAGGAGGCCTCTGGAGATTGGTAAAAACCAAACTGGAGCACATTTCTAGAGAAATAGAAGAAACGCTTAACACCTGGTTGAAAGCACTCAGTAGAGGGCGGTGCTGCTTTAAAAAGCGCTTCTTTAGGTGTTAGCCACCTTAACGTGGATGGCTTTGCAATTCTCTCCCTGGACACCCATCCTCACTGTTGGGAGCCTCATCTTCTGCTGACTGCCCTCTCAGTCTCTCCTCTGCACACATACTCTGTCACCTGCATGTTCACTCTCAGCAATGCATCTGTCCTCTCAGCCAGATGCCCACCAGCCTGTCCCAAGCCCTGGAATGCATCCACTCACCTCTTCCTTGGAATGTGTGTGTGGGGGAGGTGTGGGAGTATCTGTCTGTGTACTGACATTGTTGACATGCACGTATACATACATAAATGTGCACTAATCTGTGCATGCATGTGTATGCAGGAGAAGGTGTCCAGAAACCTAGGTAGGTGGACAGAGTGTATGGGGAGGTGGCTAGGTGGGTGAAAGGAGGTGGGAGGAGACAGGGTATAAGAATGGGCACTGGAGTGACCACAGATGCCAGTATTTTTCTCTGGTGTCCACGCCCTACTCTGCAAAGAAAGTATGTCCAACATTATCCAGTATCTCATGTCCCTATTTTTAATGAAATTCTGTTAATTTCCTATAAACAAGAACTACAAAGCAAGGCTATATAGGACTCCAAGAAAGCATCTGCCTTGTGATGGATCTAGCCACACATATATCACAAGAGGATGCTTCATGAAAAAAGCAGATTTCAAGCCACAAGGAAAATGAAGTGACTGTTGTGTAATAAGAGTTATATTTTTCTATCAAAATATATTTTCATTCTTTTCAGCTTTCAAGCTTAAAAAATAAAGCGAGATGCTTGAAATCCTTTCCTCTGCTCCTTCCTATATCGGGCCTCCCAGTGGGTAAAAGTGTAATTGCAGGCAGAAGGAGCAACCCGACAGGGAAAGGGACAGGTGATGCAACTGCCAGCGTTATTTACAGCAACTCAGGATCTTAAGAACATTGGGTTCTACCACATACACAAAATGGTAGTTTGGATGAAGTAAGCCCAGTACCCATGAATCAGTGTTCCACAGGCTGTAGTCCAAAGAAATATTCTAATGCAATCATATTATTGGAAAAGTACTGGAGCCTCTTATCAGCAAAGAAGGTAATTATTATTTGCTTCAGGATTATTTCTCTTAACCAGGTACCTGGCACTGACACTCTGGCCAAGGACCCAGCCAAGCCCAGTCTGAAGGCCTTGATTTCCACCTGGCTTCTAGTGCTGTCATGGTATTGAACAGACCAGTGTGGGCTATGATGTGGGGCTCCTCTGATGGATTTCAGTGAGGGAAACACGTAGGCGATGGCTATTAAGTTTGTAAAGGATCTACCAGCAGAACTAGCCAAGTAAGTCTGCTGCATGAGCCCACTTAACCTCACTTCAGGTGGGAGGTAATGCCAGTCTTAGGGCATTGTTAACTTCAGGTTCTCTGAACCTGGTGTTTCTACTAAGTTGTGTGTATAGAACAAAGTATAGATTTATTTATGGATCATCAAGAATGTTATCTGGGAAAGCCTCCTTAAGTCAGGAGCTTCGGTGTTATTGAAATTCACTGACATAGTAATCAACCCTCTGCGCCACACAAAGAGTTCTTGGTCCAGGAAGAGTCTCTGACTTGATCTTTTAGTAGCTTGCTGTTTTTTCCTAAACTAATCTCACCTACTCCAAATGTCTGAGGGAGATGATGAGAAGACGGGAATAGAGAAATAAGCTGGATTGGCATGGGCAAAACACTGCCAGGAAAACAGGACACAGGACAAAAGTGAAACAGTTCTTTTGATGAGGACTCTCTTAGGTGGAGACAGAAGCAAAGAAATCCAGACAGTTTGGGGAGGGAAGGGGAAAACGGTTAAGTTTGCTAGCAATGCTACATTTGAATTGTTCAGTAATTATACTCCAATTAAAAAACAAGCTGAGTTTGAGACTCACTGACCATAATTGCTACCATTAATGGAGCATTAGCTATGGGCAGACACAGTGCTAGCCGTGCCACAAACTGCAGTGTAGGCACCATCACCACCATTTTACAGATGAAGAAACCAAGGGTCTTGGCGGAGGCTTGTTGAATGAGTGGAGTGCCAAACAAACGAGTCAAGGCAGCTGGAGGATGAGTCGAAGGTGTTAGAGATCAGCAAGGAGGGAAAAAGGGTGAGGCATGGGTAAAGTATCCTAGGATGCCAGTAGCACTACTTAAGAGGTCCAGAGGCCAGCTTTTTGAGCTCTGCAAACATAGTCAGCTCTTGTGACACTTGAAGACCTGACAAATACCCAAGCGGTCCCAATTAGCCTGAGAAGAGGGCCGAGTTCACTTACATCAGTTCAAAAGGCAGTGAACAGTCCTGAAAGAAGGCTACTTCTGTCTAAGAAACAGGAAATGGTAATGCAACTGAGTGGCTTTCAGAATGGAATAGGTAGTCCTGGGCTATAAAATATTCCAGATGAGGTGTACAGTTTGGGAATAACAGGAATGTCCAGTCAAACCTTGAGTTCCTGGGGTCCCCACGGAGTGGCTCCCTTATTTAACTCTCTTTTCCTTCCTGTTCTTGCTGTATTCAGCTTTCAGGAGAAAGAAGTCAACAACAAGAAAACAAGCTAATATCAGGGATTTAGTTTTAAAAATCAACTTCCATAAGGTGTCAAGAGTTCAGTCTGTACTCAGGTCAATCTCATATCCCCTGTACACCTCTAGCTCTGTTGTGTGAGAAATGATCACCTTGAAGCCTTATTATGATCCTCAATTACTAAAGAATGACTAGATTCCAGGATGTAATAAAGGTAGACAATGGAATCCAGTGTCCCTGCACAAGTATTTTCTAACAACAAGGAAAAGGGAGATAGGGAACTAAGACAAAAGATGGGAGGGAGGGGGAAGAGAAGGAGAAACCCAAAGGGTTTTCTGCTTGACTCTCAGCACACCAGAAAATTCCTCTGCCCAGAATAGCAATGCCAAACCTTGCAGTGGGTGGAAGTTTGTGCTGTACATGATATCCATTCTCTGATCTACTATTCCCGAATGATGTGCTTCTCCTTGATCCTCTCAGCATCTTTGTGTCCTGTGGAGGTGGGACCACGCAGAAAACAGTGGCCTAGGAATTCCACAGCCTAGCAATTCCAATGTTCTTTTTTTTTTTTTTTTTTTTTTGTCTTTTTTGAGACAGAATCTCACTATGCAGTTCAGGCTGGTCTTGAACTTGTAACGATCCTCCTGACTCAGCCTCCCGAGTGCTGGGATTACAGGTGTGTGCCACCATGCCTGGCTCCAAAGTTCATAAATGTTTCCAAATTCTTGTACCCCACTTCTTACAATGCAGGGTGGACCCAAACCCAGCACAGCAACACCTAACGGATGAGGCAGGCCCTTCAATGGGCCTCAGTTCTAGCCATGGAACTTTGCTACAAGACAGACATAACTTACTCCGCTTACCTCTGGGACAACCTTCTAGTGGAGGCTGGCATAATAAGGACAGGGCCAACTCTCCCCATCTCAGCAGGCCCTGGATGCCAACTTTCTTTGAGCTGGAAGAAGTGTCTCAACATTCCCACTTTGTCTGTTCCACTTACAAAGTCAGACTCTCTAGGACAAAAGTCCTTCCTACTTTGGGTTCCCATGGGACAGTGGAACAGTGACTAGGCAAAGTCTGGGCAGCAGAAGCCTCAGGCAAGACCTCAGCATGTTGGTGACAGGTGGGAAGAGGCTCAGGTGGGTACAGTAGGTTGGGAAAGGCAGTCGGGGGAACATTTCACTTCTCTTTTTGTTGCACTTGAAGCACTGTATACCACACAGCCAGAAGGAAATTATTTATAGGCAAGTCTTCCTTTTTTCTATGGGAAATGTTCCACCCACGGATTTGGACATGTTGCCAGCAAAACACAGGGTCCTATGTCAGGAGAAGCAGAAAAAGACACAATGCTAGAGATATGGAATAAGCCACAAAGCAAACACTAGGTTAGGAGTTGGAAAGGGAAACACAGAAAGGACACTGAGTGCTACAGCATTAGTATAGTGTTAATGGGATGGGTTTTAAACTCCCCCCTACCCCTAGTTGTCCACCTCAGTCCCCCTTTATCTGAGGTTCTGTCTAGTTCTAATTACTTGTCCCTTTTTCTGAAGAGGTTGGGGGAATAAGGAGGCCGAAATGCCATAGTTTAAATTGTCCTTGCTTCTCTCTTCTCTCTTCCCCTCTGGTTTCAGTCCAATGTGGGAGACTAGGACAAGAAAGCCACTGCCATTTACATAGTTTGGCTTCATGGAAAATCCCCAAAGACCAGAAGGAGGAAAGCAAGAAGGAAAGACGGTGACAGAGAAAGTGCCTTGTTCCCTGTGGATCATGTGAACGGTCCTGCATGGCTAGGGCTCAGAGCCCTGACTTTGAGGGACAGGAAAATGGGGAGGAGGATGGAGATGCAGATGCAAAAGCAACAAAGGGGTGGAAGGGAGCCGAAGGAGAATCCTGGTGGAGAGATGGACACTGTTTTGGAGAAGCAGCTCTAGAAAACGGTTTTGGGCACACCCTGGCACTAGATGATGGCAAGAGCAATGAATTGTGTCTTTCAGTTCCCTCCTGGACAGGGTCCCATGTGAGCTTTGCAAGGCAGAACCAAACCCCGTTTCAACAAGGCATTCTAATCCACCCACCCTCATTCAGAGAAGCCAAAAACTGCTCTTGTCAAGTCACCTTCAACACCTCAACTTTGGTGGCTAACTATGGAGAGGTGGTGTCCTGGTATCTCAGCAGGGTTGGAGTTACTGGCAGCTTATTCAGGAACACAGTTTAAGCTCAGTGGATCTTAAATTTCATGAACCCTGTGTCAATATTTATGCCCATCTCTCTTATGCTTATGCCTTGCTGTTGGAAAAACTTGCCTTAATAATTTTTCCAAGTCTTCTTCTCATTTTCCACCCTCCCCATTATCTGTCTACAAGTATGAAACAGATATTCCATAAAAAGAAGTTTGTAAAATCAACTTTGGTAAATGGAATGACAGTCCTTCCTCCTCTCCATACTCACTGCCATTCACATTTAATTCAATTCAAATCAATTTGATTCAAAGTTGACTTTCAAGGTTCAAAGCACATTTCAGGCAATTTTAAAAAGCAAACTGGTAATACAAGTCAAAAATTGTGCTTCCTTCCAGAATATCCTGGGTCTATGGCAAATTCTTCAGTTTTCTCCAACTGATCAAACCTTAATGAATGGTTTCCATCAGGAAAAAGCGTAGGGTCTGGGGTCCATAAGGGGAGCTTGAAGTTGGGGAGGACCACACCACTACATGCCTGGGCATTACTTCACTCCACAGAATGGGCTATCTTTCTTCTCTTCATCCTGTTCTTTGGCAAGTGCCCACCTGGATAGGGCTAATACAATAGTTACAAAGCCTGGGGTTTCTGTATACTTTAGGGCTCCTCTGACACTATGGCTGACAGTGCCAAAAGGGTCCAGGGGACAAGGCACAGGTACCATATTTGCGTTTTGAATTGCCAGTCCCTTCAGAGCCCTACCCCTACCCCTAACCCTAACCCTAACCCTAACCCTAACCCTAACCCTACTGGGAAATGAACTCAGGACCTTGCACTTACCAGGCAGGCACTTATGCCACTGGCAGAAGGGTGACCTTTGAAGTGGCACAGATTCCTTAAGAAACAAAAGCATGCTTAATAACACTAGCTTCTTCAGGGCTCTGGCTCGCTGGTCAAGATGGGTGAGCATTTTGAGCCTCTGAGACCCTCACATTATGCTCTTGAGACCTAGCTTACCTCACAGCAGAGTTATTCATCACGGGGTCGTTTGGTGTGGCTTCTTGATTCTTTATTGTGGGCCTCTATGACTTGTGAAGAGGGGCTCTGCAGTGACCCCACTCCCACCCCCGGTTTCCTGGATGGAGAGAATGAAGCTCAGCTAGGCTGGGGGGTGGGCAGCAGTGGGAAGGCAGGGTACACTATTCCCAAAACAAAAAGAAAGGAGAGAGACAGGGTGAGCTTCCCTCTGGACAAGGCTCCTCAACCATGGGAAAGTGTCAGGGAACTCAAAGGACTGCCTGGAGGGGTTAAAGGAGGCCTTCTGTGCCTGGTTTGAGAATTGCTGAGGAGGAATACACGCACCTTATCAGGAAAAAAGAGAAGCACAAGCTATGCACACATTGATGCCAATGCCTTCTCTGACCCTTTCACACAATTTGATTCCCAGACAGAATGAGGCAGAGAAAGCCATAGTGTGTGTATGCGTGTGTGTACACACGGGCACATGTGTGTGCGTGCGTGCGTGTTTGTCTGTCTCTTTCTGCTGTCAGTAAGGCCACAAGACGTGGCAAGATGGAAATGTAGGACATTCTAGTTCAAGCCAGAGTGTCAAAAGCTGTGGCCTAAATGTGAAAGTCGAGAAAGGATGTCTCTGAAGAGCCCCTGTGGTGCCACAGGCACTGAGACCTACTTTGTATGACACATTCTGATGCAGTTCAGCATACTGAAGCTGACTGTCCATTCTGACATCTCTTTCTCTGTTGCTCCTAGAAGCTTGATCAGACCATGAATGAGAGCTACTACTGGAGGGATAACCCTGAACCGATTCTGACTCTCTAAATCCTTGGCAAAATCTTCCCTCTTTGTTGTGAGGAAGATTCCTTCTAACACACTTCCTGCTGTCAGTGGGAACTCAGCCTGGGCAACTGGGGACATGGGAGTGGGCATCACAGCGGGGAAGAGAGGAAAATCTCAGGTCAGAGAAGAGGAGGGGGCTGATTTTTCTCACATAGCATGGTGTGGTCAGTGGATCGGCACAACCTCCCTTCTATAGAAGCCAGCTGTTCTGTAGCCCGGTGGCTGTCACCACTCAGTCAAATGTGGGTCAATTTTCAGATGTGTTTCATTTCCCCTCAGAAACCTGGTAGGTCTGACAATAAAGACTTGCCAGGATCTCGGCAAACATGCTCATCCTTATCTTGATCTAGATCTGGAGTTCACCCATCCCTACCATTTTCACTCCATCCCACAGCTGGGAGGCCCTCCTTGGCAACGAGGCTGTCTCTACTGCTCAATGACTCCCCTCTCCCAAGGAGGAAGAGTAGGAGGAATTCACTGTTCTCTGTGGTATGCATCCAGCGCATGTTTGGGCATTTTATTTTATTTTTATGTTTAATTTACACTGTCTGCTAGGATTGGGGCTTAGAAATAAACAAAGGCTGTATTTCCCCCAAGGCCTGGACTTCATGGTTGCCTGCCAGCAACAGTGACCCATTTAACCTCTTCTCTTGCTCCTTCAGACACTCAGTGTTGGGTGTGGGATTGGAAGAGAAAGATATTTTGGGTCAAAAGCCTGTAAGTTCTTAGTGCCACCCTAAAATACCATTCCTGAACCCTTCTTGGCAACAGGAATGGTAAGCACTGAAGTCACCTTATCAAATACGGATTTCTTTTAAAGGCTACAGCAAGACTGTACAGATAAAACACAAAAATAGAAAATTCAAAATATTGGCATTCACTTTTTAAAAAGCAACTTACAGATGTCTTTGCGTCACCAGGCAAAGACAGAAGTGCCCAGGTCTTTGTGAGTGGAGCCTTTGAGGCATGAGAGGCCTTAAAGATCTATGGACAGCAGAGCATGATGGGCCTGACCAGGAAAAGCTTCTCGCCAAAGCTCATACACATTAAAAAATAAGAGGAACACTAGCCCCTATGTCTTGGGATAGAACTTTAGCAGCAAACTAAGGAATCCTGGTCAACAGTTCTGACATCCCATTATTTGATAAAACTAATAGTACTGTGGAGTTTGTTGACAGAGTTGCAGAAGAGCTAAAGTAAATATGGAAACTGAGGAACAGCCAAGTATAGACAGTTACTAGCTCAGCAGTTGAGAAGAGTTTCATAGATACTCTTTTACATCCTGGGAAACCTGGGCTGCATACAGTTGGTAGATAACTCAGAAGGCATCTGTCATGTCACTAGGTGATTTCAACAATAGACTGCTACAATAATGGGTTTGGCTTAAGAACTGGTACTGGGACTCAGATAGATAGCAGTGATAACAAGAGTTCAGAGGGACTCTTCTCTCCAAAAACACATACACCACACAAGGCATGCATGTTTATGTGTACTCTTAGGTCTGGAAGCATAGATAATGTCACTTTATATTAACTGATTGATTGATTCATTCATTCATTTTGTGAATTGAACTCAGGGCCTTTGCACTGAGCTATATCCCCAGTCCCTATTGTATTTTTTATTTCATTTTTTTTATTATTATTATTTTTTTTATGTATTTTTTATTTTAAAACAGGGTCTTGCTAAGTTTCCCAGGTTGAGCTAAAGCATGTAAACTTTGTGCCTCAACCTCCCAAAGTGCTGGATTACAGAAGAATGTCACTATTCCTGGCTTAGAAAAAAACAGATTAAAGATGTCCTTGGTGACATTACATATATCTACCTTATTTTCCAAACTCTATGGACATCTTGAAACAGCATTCCTGAGTGTTTTAAAAAAAAATATTTATTTATTTAGAGACAGGGTCTCATTGCACAATTCGAGCTGGCCTTGAACTCACTTTGTAGCCCAGGCTGGTCTTGAACTTGCAACAAGCCTCCTGCCTCAGCCTCCCAAGTGCTGGGATTACAGGCATGCGCCACCACACCTGGCTCTTAGTTTTTTGAATAGTGAAAAGAGGCCATGTGAACATGATCTACTCCATGAGAAGTAAGGGGCCTGGTCCCCAAACACTGCTGGCAAAATGGCTCTTCAAATGTGCAGTCCTTTCAATGCTGTTTCACAGTCTAGCATTTCTTTCTTTCTTTCTTTCTTTCTTTCTTTCTTTCTTTTGTCTGGCCTTTTTGAGACAGGGTCTCACTATGCAGTTCAGGCTGGCCTTGAGCTCACTTTATAACCCAGGCTGGTCTCGAACTTGCAACAATCCTCCTACCTCAGCCTCCCAAGTGCTGGGATTACCACCACGCCTAGCTACACAGTCTAGCATTTCTAATCTTCTGTCCAGTTCCCATGGTTTCATAAGTTACCCATACTGCTTATGGGGAGGGGATGGTCTGAGGAGTTGATGCTAAAATGGAATCAGTATTTAAATTACTCTTTTGATGTTTGTAGCAGTCTTTCTCTGTATGTAACACTTTTAACTTGCACAACTTTTTAACCTTGAGAACCTCTACAATGGTACAACCAGTCATGAATAGGACCTCTTACTGTTTCAAGCAGTCTGGAGGTTAAACCACACAGGACCATGCAAAGTGAGCAATGCAGGGTCTCAATTGAGTATCCATTGGTTTTCTAGACTAGAAGCTCTGTGAGGGGAGGAGCTTGTCTTGTGTCTTCCCCTGTACATTCAGGGCCAGTACCAGTGTCTGGCACACAGGTTGAATGCAGTAAATATGTGCTTAATAAACAATTAAAAGGGCCAACAAAATGCTAGAACTTTGCTGATGGCCCCAGTAGGGAAGAACTACTGTATAGGAAAATTCATGTATTTACCTTTGGTTAATACTTGAATTCATGAACAATCATTTAGAGAAATCGTGTGGTCAAAACATGAAATATCTGTGGAAATCAAACATACAGTACTTGGGAAACCCAAACACAGTTTAATTAAGTAAGTGGCCACTAATGACCTGGAAGCAAGGCCTGACCTCTTAAACACATAATACACTCTGGTGTGTGCTCCTGGTTCCCTGCTGATGCTGGGGCTTTGGTCAGTTTTCATATGTAGCTAAAGGGTCTGGGTCAGTTGAGCATAAGTTACCCACAGGGGGCAGTAAAGGGTGATAAAACTCAGGAGCAGGGCAGCCAAGTCTCACCTGGCAATATCAAAGAGGGATTTAGGGCTGGCAAGCCTGATTCTCTGCATGACACCCAGATACAGTAAATGGAATGATCGGGAAGAGGAGGGACATAAAAGCCCAAATATATCCTGATGTCCACCAAGATAAAAGAAATCTTGCCATTAACTCTTGGATTTGAGAGATTGAGGTATCTATTAAAATAAAGTCATTCTCAGAAGGTGAACCATTCAGTTTTTCTCAGGGAAAGAATATGATGTCTTCAGCGTGGTCCACATAGTGGAAGCTTTTCGGAGAAGCAACCCAGGCTGGTTAAGTATAGAGTGATGGGTGCTGTCTGGGGGAAGGGGGTTAAAGTGGTTACTGATTACCTGGTGGCCTTGAGCTTTCAGCAGACATGTAAATGTGCCCAAATATTCAAGACTATCTGTCAAGAAGCCAAATTGCCTAGGTACCTCTAAGAGTAGTAGAGTTTATGGCACCCAAGCACAGTGGGGAGAGAACCCAGAAAGCATCTTTGACATCACCAGGTGATTTCTCACTAACAACACACTCCTACAGTGATGAGTTTTGGCCCATGGAGCTGACACTGATCCCTCAGACAAACAACGATAAGGAGAATTGAGAGGACTCCTCTGATACATATGCAAAGGGAGGCACTCCGAGAAACTCTCTAGTGTGCATTTCAACTGAACTTGGTCAAGTGAAAACAAAGGAAGAAAATTATGCCAGGAGGTCAGCACTTTTTCCATCTTGGTCAGTAGGGAGCTGGGGGACTGTACAGAAGGGTTCTAAACTGCGTATGCTGCTAGATCCTTATCCTGAAATAGGCATCATGCTCCTTCTATCATAAAACATACACAACACAAAAGGTAATTGCTTTTTCCTTCTTGGTAAATAAAAGTTATTTATGAAGATGCTTTAGATGTATTTGGGACATTTATCTTCAGTGTTCCCTGTCTGGGAGACCCCATTTGCTTGCTCCCCAGAACTCTCCTCCTTCTCAAGCTCTACTGATTTTTTTTTAAGTGGCATAGCTGAGACATTGAACCTGAGGAAGAGTCTGTGTCTTGAGTGGGGTTGATGGATTCTCCTTCCCAGGGGTAATTTCTTTTCATCAAGAGCCTCTTGTTAACCCAAGGAAATGAATCTAGTGAGGGAAATTTGGCGCATCACTGGGGAACTTTCTTTGGGCATTTTCGGCCACTCTCTGTTGACAGAGGCCTTTTCTGCCTGTGTACCAGATGGCCCTGGCAGCAGACACAGTACTGACACTAGAGCTGGTGAAGGTAGCCTTTGCCCCTCCACCCTTCTTGTGCATGTAAACTCTGGGAGAACCTCAACCCTGGGGCTCCTTCTAGCTTGACCTGGTGATGGCCAGTTTCCTGATACCAGAGAGAGCCTGGTCAACGAGCGAGCGAGGCAGGGGAGTAGGAGTGGGTGTCCTCCACTCTGTTGCCCAGCTGTGAAGTGCTGACAGCTGGGAGAGGACCTGAAACCAGTTAGCCTAGGGCTCCCGGCCAGCAGTGTATTTTCATCTTGTTTTGACTGGGACCATCCTCCCCTGTGTAAACATATCCTCTGTGTGTGGGGGTGCAGAACAGTTTAAAATAGGTGGGTGAAATTCATCCCACCAGTGAATCACCAGTGCCAGGACTGCCTTGCAGGTGGGCCTTGTGTTAAGCAAAACTGATACAGGAAAACCTCCATTTAATAACAGGGCAGGACGAATAGCTGTGAGGTCTTGACCTACCACTGGGAGAACTCAAAGCTTAATTTGATCCAAATAATAACAGTAGCGGCTCCCTGTGTTCTGATTGCTTAGAGAGCACTGTTTTAAGAACAATATATATATTGCCTTTTGGAATCCTGTCAACAGCCTTAGGGGTTGGGTATTATCAGTAGGCCCATTGTATGGATGAGGAAATTGAGGCTCATGAATGTTAAATGACTTGCTTGGGGCTGCTGGCCTGTCTCTAACTGGGTGTTGCACTTTGTTTTGAAGAGAGCTGCAGGCACAGCTGCATTCTAGGCAGAGACTAGAACTTTCACCAATGTCCCTTCCTTTGAACTCTTTTCATCACAGCTACAGTGGGATCTTAAAAAGGTCTTTGTTAGGGTCTAGGTGAGGAAGCCCTTAAGCAGAGGCTGCCCCTTTCCACTAATTAAAGGAATTCCAAGGCAATTAATTCCCCAAAGAGTGAACCTCTCCTAGGCTAGGATGCTAGGGTAGGATGAATCCTCATTTCAATTCAGGGACCAGCAATTGCTTAAGGGTAGCTGCTTGATCATCTCAAGGATGGTTCCTCATTAATGACAAATAGGTACAAAGGACCCAGACACCAGGATTGAAAAGGGACAAAAGACTTAGTATAATCCAGTATAAGGAAAAACCAAATGTAAACTTGTAGTCTGGAACAAAATGTCATCCATCATGGGTGTCTGTGTGGGGCTGGCTGCAGCTAAACTGTGAAGTAAGAGACTGTCATTGGAACTGCCCTGCTTCCTTTTTGGGAACCTTCCTCCTGTCTGCCTTCCTGGAGTTTCAGGGGGTCCACTGTAAACAGGCTCAGAGGGGGCCTCTCTAGCAATGCCCTTTCAGGAAGACACCCAGTCTTCCTCTCATAAATCAAATGTACCTGGCCTTTGGTCCACCCTCAGTGGACAAATGGAAAAAAGTTATATAAATGGCAAGTAACGGCTTAACAGGTTTTTGGGAGTTTGGCTCAGTGGCTTAAGTGCCTGTCTGGCAGGCGCGAGGTTGTGAGTTCAATTCCCAGTGCCGCAAAAAAAAAAAAAAAAAAAAAAGTATGTAAATGTCAGGTGACGGCTTAACCGGTTTTCCTCAACCAGGATTGACAAAAATTTCAATTGATGGTATGATTTTAGTCATAGGTGGGGGGGCACTGGTGGGAGGAGACTGCTTTATCTATGATCTCCAATTCTTGCCAAAAAGGCCACATTCTGCAGTGACTATAGTTAGGGTTGGCTATATGTGTGGGGATAAACACCATGCTCTTACACTTGGGCTATATTCTTCCCAGAATATAGTAGAGAGGACACTGGAATAGTAGGTAGAAAATATGGATTCTGGTCTGGGTTTGCCTCTGGCTACCAGGACAACCTTGAAAAGCTCTATAATCAATCTGGGCTCCAGGTCCCTCTAACTGTAATATGAGAGAATTGGGACTGCAAATTTATGTTTGTTTGGGTGCTTCTTTGATGAATGATGCTTCTATTTAGACTGAAAGCACTGTGAAGCCAGTAGATATACATCCCAAGTACCTACCTCACACACCATTCAAGCTCAACAAATAGAATAATTAAATGAATGAAAGTACAGTGAATGTCAGGTCTACAATCTGCGCTAGGGTCTCCTCAGATGCAGTTATTTACAGCTTTATCTCTGAGTCAAGAGGGCCAGGCCAAGGACTAGATGAGACCTTCAGGTCCTTGTCTCAGAAGATGGGTGTGTCTGCACCATGGGATACAGGAGCAACTTGCATTGAGGAGAGGCACATCTGGGACCAAAAGCAGGAAGCCAGAGTTTCAATAATGCTCAGGAGGTTTGCAGGATGCTACCCGTAGATTACAGGGTGGGAGTTGGTCAGGCAAGGGCTTGCTGTGCAAGGGCAGGGTGGGTAAAAAGGAGGAGTCAGGGGAGTAACATTTACAGAGTTTTCTATAAAATGGGAAGCTGAGATAACAGAGACCTGATGAGTGTCTGGGATGAGGTAGGAAAAGTGCCGATTTGCATGGTAATTCAAGGTCAGGAGCTGGAATGGGGCCTAGAGCTCTCAAGGCTTTGCTCATCCCCTTGGGACTGGCCTCTGGCTGTGGGCCAGCTCCCTAAATAGCTCACCATCCCCCTCCACAATTCCAGCTTCTTAGGCCAACCTGCTTCCTTCTCCAGCCACACTGCAGCTGGTCTCCTCCCTCCCCGAGGGCTACATGGAAGTCCTCCCCCAACCTCCCTTCAAGGACTCAGCTGATGCTTTCACCCACTAGAAGGTCTGAGGCCAGCCTTAACCTCTAGGCAGATCTTCACTCTTTCTGGAGTTGTCTACACTTGCACAGACACAATTTCTCCCCTCTTTAAGCAAAAGAGACGAGGTTGCCACAGCTGTATCCCTCCCCACTGACCTACTCCATTGCCAGGCCCTCTCCTAAGATCACTCTCAGACAGGACTCTGAGGTGCTGAGGCGGTCTCCCTGTCCTCTCTACTTTCTTTCAGCAGTCACATTCGCATTCTAACAGGGGTCACAGTTTAAAAATAAATAAATAAATAAATAAGAGTAAGAGTAAAATTTCAGGTATCAGTGAACAAGGAGAGAGGCTGATTTATGGGGATAGTTCTTCCCAGCATTCTAGAAATAACACTATGGAAAGGGTTACCTACTCTGAAGAGTCATTAGGTCAATAAAGGTCAAAGTTCTGCTCCTATCTCAACCTTAAAATAGTCTGTGTGATTTTGGGTAAGTTGCTTAATCTTTCTGTGTCTCAGTTTCTTCATGTGTCAAATGGAGGCAATTACCCCTGCCCTACACACCCCAGCAGGGTGTTAGGAAAATTAGAGTCTCTCTGTGGTGGGGGGAGTGGAGAGAGAAATTTTTTCTTCAAACAGCATCTCAATACATTGCCCAGATTGTCTTGGAATGTGCAATCCTCCTGCCTCAGCCTCCAAAATGCTGGGATTACAGGATGCACCAACACGCCTGGCAAAGAGAGAGATTTTTTAAATGGCAGGACCCTGAAATAGTTATCAGGGATTATGATGTCTTCCCTTGCCCTGCTGTACTCAAAGAATTCGTTCAGAATCCATGGCAGTGTTTTTACACAACATGCCCATGTGCTCTAGGCCAGTTCCCCTTTCCCCTCTTTTCTGGGACTTGGCCTTAGTCACATTTAGTCTCCTGTGCACCTCCACCCTGCTTTAAGCTTGTCCATGACCCTATTTTGCCAGCCCTGACCTCAGACTCTACCCATCAAAGCATTAAGGAGGAAGGGGCTCTGGGGGGACAGTGACCGGACTTGGCAATTTGTTACTGAAGCTAACTAAGCACAACGCAGGACACTCAGCATGTACTCAAGAGACACACTATTGTTTGGTTACATGTGCTGGGGGAGATGTCTGGGGTGGAGTCTGCATGCGGCCTTTGAAATCTTGCCAGGTAGACAATTACTTGCCCCACCTCTAAGTAAGTTCAGCAGGCCTTGCCTGCTCTTCCCAACCCATGTCACCTCTCAACTCAGAGAAGGATCCAGGCCATTTCATTTCTATGAGCTGCACACTACAATGTGATTTCTACTCTCCCTGGCAGAATACCACCAAGTTTCTCTGGTATCCCCACCTTTCCCCCAGGGATGAGACGATAGAGAACAGTTTGGGGCACCCTTTGGAATTTCCCAGCACAAGCAATCAGCTCCCTCTGCAGGGCCACGCCCAAGAGTCTTCTCCTCTGAAAAAATCTGGGCTTCCTCTCCAGAATTAAGGGCTCCTGAGCTCCTGGGCTAGAGAATAGTGCTCACCGCAAGAGTTCTACCCCTACCCAAAGCAATAGCATTGTATTTGTCTGGAATGTCTTCTAGTCTGGAGAATACTGAAGAGAGACTCTTCAAATTGTGAACACAAAATCCTTGTTTTCATCTAAATGCTCTCACTGGACTGTGGCTGCATTTCAATCCTCCTCTCCCCAAAAGAGGAAATTAGAAGCAAAAGGTGACCTTGATTGGCCTTGCCAGGGAACTGGTGACAGGGTGGCAATGCATGGCCTCATTTTGTTGGCCCCTGCCACCTGTCTCCCTCTCTCCTGCCTGCTGCTGGGCCCCATGTTGGCAGGCAGGTTGGGAGGAGGTGGGACTCCCTGGAGATGCCATCTGGGAAAACTGGTCTCGTGATGGAGCTAAAGAAGGTGGGCTCAGCAGTTAAACCTGTGGTGAGACAGTGCTCTGAAGGTAAAGAACAAAGGGAGAAGTTTGGAGGTTGGTAAGAAAGACAGCAAACTGTCACATTTATTACCAGTAATGGCAAGAATAATAATAATAAATAGCTACTACCTATTGAAAGTTTATTATGTACCAGGCACTGTGCCAAGCACTTTTCATGTATTACCTCATTTATTCTTCATGATAACTGTATGTAAAAAAAAAAGTACAGATGACAGATTAGGAGGCAGAAACTTAGGGCCGTTGTGACCATCCCAAGGTCACACTGGTGAGATCTGAGTATCCAGACTCGTACTTTCCTCACTTACCCAATGCTCACTGCCTCTGCCCCAAGCATGGACTCTGTCACCAAGGGCCCATCAGATACTAGCCAGCATGGTTAGGCCTCCTAAGGCCTTCAAAGCTCAGTTAGTTTGGGCTGGTTTTTCTTCACTCCTTTTATTCTCCTAAGAGGCCAACATTCTAATTAGAGATTTAAGAGCATCTAGAGCATGGGGCAAGGGACACACAAGAGAACTAGGATCTGAATCAGGACACAGACCAACCTTTGCTCTGGTTCTGTCATGAAGTTGCCATGTGACCCCATGGCAAGTTGAAATTCATACCTGTACAGACTATCTCTCGTCTTTTTTTCTTTTTCTTTTCTTTTCTTTTCTTTTTTCTTTCTTTCTTTCTTTTTCTTTTTCTTTCTTTCTTTCTTTTTTTTTTTTTGGTACCAGGGATTGAATTCACAACCTCGTGCTCGTCAGGCAGGAGCTTATGCGGCTGAGCTAAATCCCGAGCCCACTATCTCTGGTCTTGGGCAAAGATTAGTAATATATAAAATCCAAGAGTATCAAACACTTAGTGATAATCTCTTGACCACACTCGCCGCAGTGGAAGAAAGCCTGTGAATTTGAGTGTTTAAGCTCTCCAGCTTGAGATCATTGTTTGGTGAGTCTGTACAGCACTCAGCACCCACCTTAACATCTGATTCTGGGACCCACTTAAGACTTCCATGCCAAGCGGTGGCTTCTTACCAGTGTCATCCATCCAGGCTTTGTCTTTGAACATGCATATGTTAATGTCCTTTCCAATTACTCCTTTGGGATGACCTTGCCTTTTACTTCTCTTTCTCCTTCCTATCCATCTCCCCTCCCACTACTGCCATTTTCCTTTACTCCAGTCATAAATGTCTGAGCCATGCTGGCTGGCTTCTTCCTCGAGCACACAATTGTCCCCTTTGGCTTACTTGGCATCTTCAGGCTTCTTTATTGTGTCTTGGTTTCCTCACACATTTAGAGAGATGAAAGGAACCTTGAAGATCAAGTAGTTCAATTTTCTCCTTTTATGGTTGAGAAAACTGACATCTGGATGAGACAAAAGACTCGCCCAGGGTCACACAGTTCGGGAAGGACAGATCTGTCCAGAGATATCTAATTCGGGAGCCTCTCTTTTCCTCTGCTCCCTTGTACTGTAGGTAAGGCCTTAGCCTGCCAGCTACCATCAGCCCGCACTTCTCCAAATGCACCTGCTGTCCATGTCACACCACTGAGTATTGCTTTTGTTCCTCAATTGTCTGACATGTGTTTATCAGTTTTCTCAACAATAAAGTAGCCTGAGTAACCAGGGACTAACTCATCCCTCCCACCTGAATGAAGTTTGAAAGGGAGAAGTGACCTGCCTATTCTCATACAGCTCCTTAGTGATAGAATCAGGGTTAGGGTCTAGGCCAGGTCCACACCCACACTCAGTGCAACAGTGCAACTCCCACTCCACCATGACGCCTTTCTTTCTCTTCCAATTTTCTCCTTCTATACTGTCCTGGAATTTTTTTTTTTTGGTGGAACTGGGGATTGAACCCAGGTGCATTCTCCCACGCAGCTACATTCCCAATCCCCTATTATTTTGAGACAGGATCTCACTAAGTTGCCTAACTGAGATTTGAACTTGTGATCCTCCTGAATCAGCCTCCCAGTGTGCTGGTACATACAGGCATGTATCACCATGCCTGGCTTGGAATTTTTCATTTTTGTTCCTTCTCTATATTATTCTCTTTCCTAATGTCTGCATTTTTCACAATCCTGCTGGATTTTTAATCAGGAAGAAACCTCTCCACCTATCACTTAACAGATGAGAAAACTGAAACCAGGAGAAGGAAAACTGATTGCCTAAATTCAGATAACTAATTTGTAGCACAGTGGGATGAGAACCTAAGTCACTAGCTTCTAGTTCAGTGCTCTTTTAACTACTCTCTTCCTGCCTGAGCTTTATTTCTTCGAACTTTCTTGCCAGAAAAGACTCCCTCTGCTGACAAGCAGTTCTCACACTCCTAAAAGTGCTTGGGCCCAGGATCACACAACACCTCTCGGGAAAGGTAGGGGAGTTGAGATACCTAGAACCACATACATACTCCTATTTTCTACCCCCCAGGAGGCTTAATTTGGCCTTGCAGAGAGTGGTGAGTGTCAAGTATGTGCTGAGATAAAGCCATAGCCCCTCGGATTCTTGGTTCATGGCCTAAACAGTGGCGTCAAAGCCTGAGCCAGCTGCAAAAAAAATGAGGTCAGTTCACTGTCCTCTCAATGGAAAAATCTTGTAAAATCAATAGCACTTATAATGTCAACAGACCCAGAGACCTTTCCTCTGTTTGTTTTTTCCTCCTGGACTGCTCTTTCTTACCCCCCTGCTGTGAAGGCACAGACAACATAGGAATTTGGCAAGGGACACTGCAAAGACCATACTTCAGCTTTCAGTGTCCTTTACCAACGGGGGTCGGTCAAGTGGAATGCTGAGATATGGGTGCCTCGTGAAGACCCTGGCCAAGGCCTTCCTGGCTCTCCCAGGCAATGCTCGTAGATCTCAGGCACTCACTAGCAACTGGCACCTAGGTGGGAATAACCAGGAGCTGCCCAAAGCTTCAATAGAGATTCTGGAAGCTCAACTCTGACCTGATTTTGCCACACTGGGCCTTCACTCAGGAGGAGAATAACCCGAAAGCCAATTAGCACCATGGGGCCTTCCTGTGCTGGGAAGTGTCTGAAGCTCTCAGACTGGAGTGGATGTTGGCGCTTTGCCCAGACATCCACTCCCCTGCACCGTGGGAGTAGCCTACCTTCTCTCCTTGCACACAGAGGGTGGCTGCCCCATGCTGATTTGTGCGTGGTCTCAAACAGGCTTTTTCTTCTTGCCTCTGAACTGATCCTACTGCAGAACCTGGTACTTCTACGGTGAAATGTCCTTTATAACAGAGTTTATTCCAGCCTTGATTCATGTGACAAATATATATTGAGCACCTACTCAATGTCAGACACTGGTAGCTTTTAGCAACTGTGTTTCGAACACTATTGGATTCCACGAGTTCCTCCTAAGCACACAGGGCCCGATAAATAGCAGATTTGTTGCTAACAGGCAAAGGAAGACCAGGGATGAGAATGAGCATATGTGATGATGTGGATCCCTGGACACTGGGGCGTCGAGGCATGGGCATTTGGGGTGGCGAGCCAGGAGATGCCCCCTTTATACAAACTCCTAGAACCAGGGACAAACCTCACATCACAGAGAAGTTGCTCCAAGGGGCTGCAAGAGGCATAAGTGAGGACAATCTCAAGGATTTCCGCAACTAAGGGACAACTGTGCTCTCTGCTCTCAGTCCTGGCAACAGGGATCTCTGTTTGTTTGTCTCCCAAGCAAAGAAAAGGACAGGCATTTTGGAAGAAGCCAATCTCTTTTTTTCTGATATGTCCTTTGAGCACCTGAACTAGTCAAAATGCATCCAAGGCACTTAGAGGCAGTGAATAACTGGCTGTTCAATGGAAAGTTTTCCTGGTTAAACACTCCACCCTTACCTTCCAAATGCATAAATAAGATTTCACAGCTCATCTTCTCCTAGGCAAGGTCTTGGATCTATGCCTGCTCCCCCAACCCTGCCCTCTGGGTGATCTTGCTCAAGGACGCCAAGGGAGTTGGTAGCAGGGGCTGGGAGCAGAGCCCAGGTTTCCTGGATCCTGGCCTGACAGTCCTGCCACCAGAGCCCTCTGCCTCTCTCTTCTCTTGCCCTATGTGCTCAGTAGGCACCCCCGGAGGCTCATGTCCCAACACCCCACTGGCTTTCACTGGGCAGGACATTTCTGTCCTGTACTAGCCAGTGGCCTAGCCATATGGGGCATAGGGAGTCTGGCTGGCTGCTGCCTGTGGGGCTAGGCCTGGGACTGGAGCGGGGAGGCCAGCCACTTCGTTGGTCTGGGTCCAGCAGATTTGGATCCCTAAAGCAGTCATTTTAACCAGGGACTCTAAATGTGGCCCCTGAGCTTGACTTCCCAGAGCTGGAGCTAGGTCACTGTGGGGCCTCCACCCCCAGATTCGTTGCTATGACACATGGTTCTACAAGTGCTAAGCGGCATTGTCAGGGCCGGATGCGAACGGCATGCAGCAGGGTCTAGCTGTGAGCCAGTTGGCCAGCTGACATTTCAGGGTCCAAAGAGCTTGTGTGTACTGGACAAGCTGTTTATTGTGGTGTTGGCACTGCCCAGACCTTCAGATAGCAACAAATGCTCCCAAACTGGGAAAGGAGAGGAAATAAGTAATCAGTCGTAGCCAAAGAAGACCTGGAATCTCTTCCCTCTCACCATTTGCTCCCTGCAGCTGACATGCTGCTGGTGCCAACCATCGGAAATGCCCCTGTGAGGGAACTGGAGGGGGCAAGGCCCATAAACCTCCATCCATGAAGACCTAGGTCCCAAATTCTGTCAATGTGAACTCAGCCTCCTGATTGTTCAGTATGCAGAGGTCCCTGCTGATGGCAGGCTAAGCCAACAGATGAATGGCTAAAGAAAATGTCGTATTTATACACAATGGAGTACTAGTCTGCCATAAAGAAGGATACACTTGAGTCATGTGTAGGAAAATGGATGTCAAATGTAACAAATCAGACACACAAACTTAAATATCATATGGTTTCTCTTATATGAGAAGCATAAAGTATAAATAAATTACAGAGCAAAATAAAAGATAAATAATAGGAGACAAGGAGATAGATCTTTTGCATAAGGAAAGGGGACCAAGAGATGCAGGTAGAAGGGAGGGGAAGTGAGTCAGGGAAAGGAAGGGCAGGGAATGAAAAAAGAATTAAGATATGTTATGTACCTGTATCAATTCCCCACAATGAATGTAATCATGATGTACTGCAAACATGTAAAAATAATAAAAAGGAATGAGAAATTTTGATGCCACAAGGTTTAACATAGAGGAGCTGGCACCCCAAGGATGTAGGCTACACACATACACACACACACACTCACTCACTCTTCCTCAGGCAAGCTGTCACAAACAGGTATTTTCAAGTCCTGGCCTGGTCCTTTCAGATGCACTCAGATGATGCAGCAAGACAACGTGTGTTAGAATACGTGGCAGGGTGAAGAGGCAAGACAAAGACGACCCCACATGAGGAAAGTCAGGAAGCTAGAGTCTGGAGAAGTTGTGGGGAAGGTGGAACTTCCCAGAAGACATCTGACTCCGTACCCAGAAGCCAGTCTAGTCTGTGCTATGGCCTAAGGGGAAGCTCCATTTGAGAGGAGCGGAATCAGGAATAAGGGGTTGAGCAGTGCCTCAGGCTCCTGACTTCTGTATTTTGTTCCACTCAGAATTGTGGTTGCCAGGGCTGAACAAACAGAATTGCCAAAAGGTCTTCTGAGAATCCCAGGAAGCCTCTCTGCTCTGTCTACAGTTTGCTATGTAGTCAGTCCTATTAGCCAACCTGTGCTGCACACCTGCAACCATTACGCATGCACAGGGCCACAGTAATGAACACCAGTAGCCAGTAGCTCACTGAGTGCCTACTTTGAGCCAAGAAGTATTTAAAGCACTCACGTCCAGTATATGTTACCTCAATTAATCCTCCCCAAATTCAATATTATCAGTTCCATTCCCAGTTTAAAGAGGGGAAATCTGAGAAATAACTTCCTCAAACTCCCACCCAAAATAGGAAGTGGCTGACTAGGGATTCAAATTGAGTTCTGTCTGACTTGGAAGCCTGTGCTCATTATATTTCAGGGCTACTTGTGAAATATAAGCATATGAGCATACCCATTTGTACAAGAAACTTCAGGGAAAGAAGGAGGAGTGGGTTAAGAGGGAAGATCTCAGAACTTGGCCTGGGTGGGGGCAAAGAAATGGCTAGAAAATGAGTGAGAGAGAGGGGATGACCATCAGAATGCCCACCAGATTCCAAAAGCTAAGATTACCTAAGTTTTCGGCCTTTACCCCTCTTGGTAGCCCTCACAGCAACTGGCAGGGTGCCTACCATTCACTGGTACTTACTAAAGAACAAATAAACTCAACACGACAAACTTGAAGAATACACACAGACCAAGTTATTACCTCCCACTCAGTAAGACCCAAAATTTAAGGTGCATTCCTCCAGAGTTAAGGTCACCAGCTATTATTTATGTTCCCAGAAAATAGCAGTCATTGGGGTACAGAGATCCTGCATTTTCCAGGCTCTTAGGGACATATTAGGTTTGCCTTGAGACATTCTCAGGCTCCAACTGAGGCAAGGGGTAGAGGTTGTGTGGTCAGGGAATTCAATGAAGCCTCTGGTCCTCCCCGAGGATGGAGCAGTTGACTTAAGCTCCCAGAGCCCAGCACTGTCATTCACCAAACCGGGCAGCCCCCACTGGCCTATTCTCCATTTGGTTGCTTCTGCACACAGCTTGGGGCAGCCTTGCAGGGCTGTGTTGGCTGCTGTAGCTGGCAAGACAGGAGTCTGAAGTGGATGTAGGCTGGGAGAAGGGGTGATGCCACAGGAGGTACTCCTTATCCTTCCTTTCCTTAGTGTCTGGCAGAGGACCCACCATTCCCAGGAAAGGGAGAACACCTTTCTTCAGAGCACCCCCTGCCCCCACACTGTCTCCTCCCCCACTAGGAAGCCCAAGGCTTACACAAATGAATCCAACTAATTAACTAATTAATGAGCATGGATGGCAAAGTTGCTGAGGTTGCTGGAAAACATCCTGTTGCCACCAACACACACAGCCCAGCCAGGCACCAGCCTCCCACTGTGGGCACTAGGAAGGCTAAGAAGGAGCTACTGGCCTGTATTTCCCCAAGGCTCTGGCTACAGCAGAATCACCTGCAACCCTGCACTCCTTGCTCAATCCCTGGAGACCAGCTTCTGGGCAACATGTCCCCCAAAAAGACAGCCTCCCCCGGTCCAGCTGGGGCTATGATCTGCTCAGTTATTTAGCATGGAGGGTACCCACTGTGGTCCAAGGTAGTCCATCTGTGGGTTGTCCCAATGCAAATTGCAAGGCTGCAGGAGATAGGTGAATGGAGATAGAAAAAGAAGAGAGAAAAGGAGAAGGAGAGACCGAGAGGCACACACAGCTGGCAAGAGCCCATCTCCAGCTGTTGGGCGGGCTGTTTCCTTTGATAAAGCACTTGGCAGTACTCCCAGTTCTGTAGTTTCTGGCCCGCAAAAGCACACCCCGAGCACGAGCCTGCCTGTGGGAGGACTTCAGCCTTGCTTTGTTCTCGCTCTCTCTTTCTTTAGAAAGTGCCCCTCCCTTTCTGATGAGCCTTGTCCCTTCCCATACCTGGGCAAAGTGAAGTTGTACCAGCAGGTAGTGTGAACCGGGCCACTGGCATCTTCACAGAAAGTCAGTGTCATAGAGTCATGTTCAAGGATCTGGAATGGGTGTATAGTAAGGCCTCTCCACACACTTGCAGGCACGTGTGAGTATGTGTGTCTCTGTGTGTGTATCTGTGTCTGTGTGTCTGTGGAGAGAGAAAAGAAAATGTTCATGAATAAGACTCTGTATACGTGTGTGTGTGTCTGAGCAGCTATTTGTTATAGCTGACACTGCCTTCTGTGTGACACATCATCATTGTTCTCCCTGCCTAGGTTCTTTCCAGCTCACTAATGCTTCACTGGAAAGGACTGGGAAATAGGGGGAGTCCCAATGTCATGTGACCACATACACCAACATGCCTTCCCTCCTCCTCCAACATCTGACCCTGTGGTTTTGTGGAGGCCTGTCTCTTTATCTTTTCCCCACTACCCAGAAAATGAAGAACCAGACTTGAAGACCTTAAGGTCCCTTGGAAGGACCAGGGTGTGTAATGTCGTGGGCCCTCTGCCCATTTCCTTTTACAGTCTAATGACAAATCCCACGCCCATAGTTTGACCAGCCCTCACAGAGCCTCCTCCTGTGTGAATTTCTCAGATTCTTCAGAGGAACCTGATCCCACTGTGGGATCAGCATGAACTCCTCAACATCATCCTCAAGAAATCCCTGCTCTCCAGGAGCCCTGAAAATGGCACTCATTCCCCCACACACCAGCACTGCAGGGTTGCTGGACTGCCCAGCAGGGACTTCAGGTGACTTCTTAGGATCAATGGCAATGCTGCTGGGGTAAGGGGCACCCAGTGAAGCTGAGTTGAAATGAGAGCATTCCTGTGCCAGCCCAGGCTCCCAGAGCAGCCATGAACCACTGACCCTGCAGACCTGCTTCCCCAGTAATGCCCATCTGCTGCCCAAGCCACAGTGGCTCTTGGCCCTTGGGAAGGGGAGAATCCAGAAGAAGCAAAATGACACAAAACAAACACAACCTGGGAACTTTGCCCCA
>RJWM01006796.1:0-82095 GCA_004363535.1 Dasyprocta punctata
AAAGTTATATAAGAAAGAAATATTATCATAGTATGATCAATGGCTCAGCTATGGATAATACTTACTTGATGTAAACATTGACTATTGACCTACATAAAAATTATGACAAAACTCTACTGGAAGGAAGGTAGTTGGAAGTGGGCCTACGTGTTGCCAGGCGTGTGTTGGGATTGATGGTGGAAAGCATGCTTTAAGGATCAAAGTCTTGCATTCTACTGTAGGAAATAATGAGACTTAGAAATACTTAGAATTTAAAATCTAGAAAAGTTCACTTCTAAACAAACATGCTGTTTAGAAACAAGGAAATCAGTGGCCAAAGGTACATGAGAAAAAAATGAGAGTCATTCTAAAGGGTGAAGTTGAGGTAGATGGCTAGGGAATTGGAGCAGCAAGGGGAAGCCTTACTGAATTCTTTCAGAACTACAGACAACTATAACTTCAGGGGAAAATTTTTAATTCTGAAGAAAGAAAGGGAGAAACTGGATCACAATAACGACCAATCAGGACAGAGATTGGCTGTCTTCTACTACAAACAAGGAGGAGGCAAGGCAGAAAGTAAAGTGATGGGATTAAGAGGGGCCAGTGTTCTATCTTGACTGTTCTTTGCTTGAGAATTAATAGGTTACAATGAGCACCTCTACCTGGGAAAGGCCTGGTTGGCGTGCTGGGTCGGCGTTCCACAAACACTGACAACAGCAATAACGAAGCTGCCAATCCCAGGGGCACGCAGGGGACACATCTGCCACAGGCCAGCCTTGCAAGCTGTCACCTTTCTCAAATGCAGATTGCTGGGCCCTAGGAAACTGTCACCTGCTCTCCCTGGTGATTGCTCACTGGTCACTGTAACTGCTTATTTTTACAAATTAGGTCCCAAGATGGGTTTCTTTTTATTTTTGTGAAGAAGATTCTGCTCTGAGTTGAGTCAAAATTCTGGGAGAACCCTCCCTCTTGTTGGTCTGAAAATAGATGCATAATCTGGGGAACAGTGAGAGATCTTGTAGTTTTTGTAACCCCCCTGAAAATCTATGCAATGCTGCATTTATATGTAGACATGCATTTGTGACCTGGCACACTAGAATAAAAGACCACTGGCAACTGAACCAGCATAAGGGGATGTTGCCTTTTGGGGGACGGCTCATCCATAGAGACTATGGGATAAGGGGAAAGATTCAAGGCATCCCGTGAGTTTCTAGATATATTCTAGCATTGTTACTTCTCGTTTCTCCATCTTTTGGGAGGGGGCCATGGAGCAGTGAATGTGGAAGCCAAGATGCCAACTTAACGTGGCAGGGAGGATGCTGGCAGCTTAACGTGGCCAGGCATCTCCTGGGCAGGGTACTGCAGTAGATGGTACACTCCCACCCTGTACCCCACTGCCGCTGCTCTGCTGGCTGGTGTCCCTCAAACATCCTGGGAAGCAGGCAGAGTAAACAGAGCCCCCGTTTGAGGTCATGAAGGAGATTGAGACCAGCAAACTCTAGGAACACAAAGTGGGTGTGTGTGGTAAAGGCCACAGTGAGGGTTAAAGGCACTGCTATCAGAAGCACTGGGCTTGGGCTCCAAATCTGTCACTTGTTTAATGAACAAGTAATTTAACCTGGCTCAGTTCTGTTGTGCATTAAATGGGAATAACTTTATTCATCAGATTTTTCTGAGAACTAGTTGATGATGTATTAATATGATCGGAGCTCATATTGTTATTTTCTAAAATATCTAAATTAATATCACAGAATATCACTTGCTATTTTAAGGAGAAAAAATTTAAATTACTTTAAATTACAGATACTTTTAATTTAATTTATTTATTTATTTATTTATTTATTTTTTTTTTTTACCTGGAATTGAACTCACAACCTTGTACTTGCCAGGCAGGTGCTTAGGCCACTGAGGTAAGTCCCCCTTCCCCCTTTTAAAGTTATTTAACTGATGCAAAAAATGTAAAAATCATACATATACATGGGGAACCATGTGGCATTACATATGATACATACACACATCATGTAATGTTTAAATCAGGGCAAACATATCTGCAGTTTTTAGCCCTATGAACTCAAGATGATTACCTCTAAGTCTCTGTAGCCTATTTGTTCTCAACTGGAAGTAAATTTTGTGCCCTAGGGGACATTTTGGCAGTGTTTGAGATATTTTTGGTTCTCACAACTGAAAATAAAGTCTACTGGGTGGAGGAAAGGGTTGCTGTCAAGCATCCTAAATACCTTAACACACAATAGCCTGCGTGACAAAGAGTTATCCCATTCACAACACCAATGCATTGAGGAAGCCTGTTAGGAAATTTACACTTATTATATATATTCTAAAGATGCAACCGAGAACTTCTCCATTCTCGGAAGAGGCAGAGTTCTGATTTCAAGAGCAGGGCTCCCACTGGCCAGCCTGTCGGTTCTCTTCTGAGGACGGCCAGTGTGAATGGACAGTGTGGGTCACAGATCTGCAGGCTGCAGCAGCCCGCACTGGCGCTCGGGGTACTCCACCAGCGGAGCAGTGAGAGCCAGTTCATGTTTAGGATCTTGGTGAAAACAACAACGCTTCTCTCAGAACCATTATGTCACAGATTGAACTTTCATTAGGATATATAATTTTTAAGATAAATTAATGCCTAACGCCTGTTCAAAGCACCAATTCTGCCAAAGCATTGACTTCTTAATATCCAAAAGAGCTTTTTAGGCATCATTCTAAAACTAAGTTTGCTATGGTGGAGTTTGATGGCAACAATATTATACAGCCATTTTCATGTCATGTTTTTTGATCTATTGACCATCCTTGCAAATTACTGTCTCAGAAACCATGGCACACAGGCCAAAAGAAATCTGTTAAAGGGAGCTCAATTTTGTATACAGCAGAATTCTGCTTGTTTTTGACCAGGCTTTCTTTGAAAGATGGAAAGACTAAAGGATCAAAATAATAATTTACTGCCCACTCTTTCTTGTTTCTCTTATTATAAATCCATATTCAGGTATGTTAATATAGAGATGTACGATATTACAGAAAAAGCACGCAAAGTACGTGAGAACATCCCTGGTTGAATGGTGAGTTTTTGTCCCCACTCCCAGGCCAGCCATTCTCCACACCTCTCATCCAGCTTTTGTGTGGAAGTCTTTTCTAAGAGTTAAGTCTCAACTGATAAGGCCTTGGAGACATAATCATTTCCCATTGATGGTACCTTGCAACCAATTCACAAACATTTTCATATTAATATTGAGCAATTTCCCTACATTCTAATCCATCAAAGCAGGCTATTAATCCTTCCTGTACCATTCTCTATTCAAATGCTAACAATTTTCTTCTCACAAGCTAAAACATTTGTCCGACAGCCCCTCACACAAAGACCCCGCATTGTTAGCGATGATGGATCAGAGTGTTAATATGAAAGATGCAATGTAAATTATATCATTGATACTGTACATATGTAGAGGGAAAAAAATCTTTTTAAAAGATCATTTGTATGCTAAAGATAATGGAAGTGATCCCATGGTACGGTAACCTTAATTTTCCTTTGTAAGAGGAAGAGGGAGAGAGAAATAGCGATTCCTTATGGTGCAGAATATGGAAATCCATCATGATTTATAATGGCACAAATGCTATTGTTTACTTCCTGAAAAAAAGTAAAATATACACAGTTTCTTTTAAAGAACTTATTGAAAGGATTCATAAGAAACCCTGTTAAAATATCTCTTAAGAATGGCATTGCCTGAAGTTACTAGGAGAACAGTGTAAATAATAGAGCTCAACTTGGGATGAAAAAGAGATAAATGCCTCCATTTGGAGGTGATGAGTGAGCTTATAATTTGTATTCATTACCAATTGCCGCTGAATGGCATAGAAACTTGGGGTGTAAGTACACTTGCATTTCCCATAGTGAGAAATGCAAACTATAATATGTGTTAAGCCATAGTCTGTAACTTCTAATATAAGCACTATTTGTAAATAACACCTGCATTTCACATTATTCAAACTCCTGAGGACAAGAAGTGACCATTTCTGTGGGGATGACTGTGGACATCGGCGGTCTTAAATAGATAATACTCAAGTGGTCATCGTAATACTTTGATTGCTGACATTTATGGGCTACCTTTAAGTTTGCTGGTCAAGTTTGCAGAGTCTTCCTGCTATGTAAACAACTGCTCAAAGCTAATAACCAGAATTCATCGTTGAGATCTTTTCCAGCTTCAGCCTCTGCCTCCATGGAGACTTGCCAAGATTTATCAGTTCTTTCTGCAAAATACTTTACATATTTGTTGGCCCACTAAATACCACAACACCTGGGGGCAGAGATGATGCCATCTTTCCTGTGGAACCTGGCTAAGCTGACCTCCCTTATTCCTGTACTTCTCCTTCATGACAGACCCCAAAGAACCTTAAATACAAATTTGATCAAGTTATTTCCCCACTTAAAAATTTTTTTTTAAAAAGGAAAATTTAAAAATATTCACATTTTCCTTTTGTGCTCAGGCAAAAGTCCTAATGCTTTCAATTAACCTGACCAAACCTCCCTCACCTGGCCCCTGCCTTCTCTCTGATCCTGCCCCACCACTTCAGATGAGCTCTCTGCTTCTTTGATGGCCCAGTGTCTCACCTTCCAAGGGTCATTGTATAGTACAAGCTATTGTTTGTCTGGAAAGTTTTTTATCCTGCCCTTTACCTGGTTAAATTCTGTACATCTCCATTGTTATAATCTCTTAAGAAAACCTCCCAAGACCACCCCTATTTGTAATCACTCTACTCCACCTCAGATATAAATCAAATCCCTGAGCAGTCTTTACTACCTCTTCATAGCATTTCCTGTGAGTTTTAGTAATTTATGCACATGTGACAATTTTCCTGAGACCAGCCCTTTGCTAGGTTGCAGATGCGCAAAGGACACAGACTAGATAGATTTTACTCTTTCTTGGGGTCCCTCTCCCCAGCACAATCCTTGGCACACTGAAGTTGTTCAGTAAATAGTTAATGAATAGAGAAATGAATCAACTTAATCTTTCTTAAACTTGAAGGAATAAATGCATGCCTAAGACATACAACCAAGAAATTACCATGTTCAATTTGAGCATAATTTCAAAAAATAACAGCCGAAAAATGTGAATCTGCCCTCTGATCTATTTAGAAAGTTGTTTCCTTATTCTTTTGTATTTGGTTTCCTTTGGAATTTAAATAGTTTTAAATTTGAAACAGCAATGTACATGGGTGGTTCTTCTCAGTTTAACTCTATTAAACCCTATTATTGCCCTTTAAGAATTAAAATTTGCCTTGAGGGATTAAAGACCCTTATTCTCAGGTAGAGCCTAAGATGGGCCAAACTGGAGACTGAGTTGCTGAGTGATACCCAGGGAGTTACAACTCTCCTGGCTATGAGGCAATCAAGCCTGTGAGTATTCTCAGGCTGCAGACAAAGAGAGGAAAAAAGAGCCAAAGAAAGATGAAGAGAAAACCAGAGAATGGCACAGAGAAGCTTCAGAAGGCGATGCTCCGTAGGCACCCTCATATCATTAATTATGCCCCAGGTCATTGCCCCCTCGAGTGGCTTCCCAAAGAATCCAAGCATCAGGGAGAGGAAGGACTACTATTCAGAACAGAAAGACCCTTGGAAATGTGCAGGGGTGGAGGGGAAAGTGCAATGGTGCCAGACCCCTCCAACTCCAGCATTCCGAGTGAACCGAGTTCCTCCACTGTGAGGATTGTTCTGGGACCTCCATGCACACTGGGCACCTGGCCTCCTCCAAACAACTACTGCCATGCCCTGTGTTTCCTCCAAAACTGAATCTTGGTGCACCCCAGATGGCAGAAGGATTCATGTGGGTGGAAGGGGGAAAGTCTCCATTTGTGTATGTAGAGTACTTGGAAACTGATGGGAAGGCTCGCCCTTATTTTCACTCTTAAGGAAAAAACCTGTCTGTGGAAGTCACATTGCTTCCTGCCAAAGATTTGCCACAAACAATCATTTTAAAACAAAGTATAGGAAAACTTGTGGATCAGCTTTTCAGAATATCATTCTGATATGATAGCTCTGTTATGGTTCATTGACTTAATCCGTAATCCATTTGTGTCAAACCATCCTCTCAAAGAGGATGTTATATAGTCACAAGATATTAAGTAGGATTTATTTTTCTTGTCCCATCAAGTGTCAGAGAAGCCCTGCTCTGGAAGTCAGAGTAGTAATCCTTGCCTGCTGGGTCAGTTGTCTGGTAAGGATTCAGGACATTTCCTGCACCTATACTTGGTGAAGAATTGAGAGCTTGCTGGGACAATGGCCATCTCAGCATTGTTTGCAACAGCTAAGGCACCCTGCATGTCACTGATAGGCATCAGCTATACACATGGGGGTAGGACTGTGCTGTGGCACTTTATGAAGCCATTAAGCAAAGCTTGGGTAGGGGGAGTACCTTTGAGATAATGATGTGAAAATTGTGGACACAAAATTTCTTTCACAATATCATGCTATTTATGCAAAAACACATGGAAAAAGGATCTGATGCTTCCACTGGGAGGTAGGAACATGGACAGTTTTTCCTGACTTCTTTTACTTTTATATATTTTCTAAATTTTCTGCAAGGGAGAAAAGCATTGCTTTTATGGACAATAATTCTTTCTTTCTTTCTTTCTTTCTTTCTTTCTTTCTTTCTTTCTTTCTTTTTCTTTAAGGTAAGAAAATTGGCTAACATGATGCCACACGTAGAATTAGTTAAGAGTTTACAACATCCCTGGGGTTACCTTCCCTTCTGCTCACTGCATCTCACCACAGCCCTGTGCTTCTAAAGGCAAAACTCCCAACCATTCTACCCACACTCCTAAGGATCCTCCTGAGAAAGCCAGCTTTTCTCTGGGTGACTATGACAACGATTGGAACCAGGCCATTTTAAACAGGAGATATTGCATTGAGCACAACAAACAAACAACAAAAACAAAACAACAGCAACTTAGCAGACATTTGGAAGTGGAAGCAAAGGGAAACAAGGCTGGGGTTTATCCTAAAACATTAATAGGGACTTGGTGCAGCCCCACTTTACAAAATTCACGTATACTCACCTGTCATCGGTATCCACCACACACAACCAGACTGGGGGTGGGGGACTCTGCGTTTGCTGCCAAAAGCCAGTGGGTAGATAATCATTCAAGGTCAGACCTTTCATATTGGATGCCGGGAGGTTAAAAAAAAAGGGCAAACATTAAGGGTTAGCCAATACTTGGCAAACTCTTGCTTAAGGACTTCCTAATTACTCTAAGTGGTTTCTCTAAACTGGACACTTAAAAGGGTGCTGCTTTGTGTGATGTCATCCTTTGCCCATTATCTCTGCAGTCAATTTGCTGTATTAGGAGAGGCAGCAAGAAAATATTTGTGAATATCAACATTCTCAAGTCTTAAAAGATAATCCCCTTTTCAACTCCCTATGAGCATATCAGCCATGCAGTTCAGTTTTCAGAGTTCTCTAAATGGTAACACCACCAGCTGGATTGTATAGAAAACCTTTCTTCTGAGGAACTCAAAGAAATTTCTAAGTGGTATCACATCAATCACCAAGCAAGTCCTCAGAGGACTGGCTAGGCAGGTAGTTACACAGTAATTAGAAATGCAAATTGATAAACCCCTTTAAAACAGCTCCCAGGGGTGGTTCCCACCTGAATAAATCTGGTGTAAGATTTTAGTTCAGTTTATCCCCTGCAGGTTCTGACCCACTGGTCATGCAACCAATTCATTCATTCTTCACAGTAATGTGTTATCATATTACTCCTATTGCAAATGGGGAAACTGAGGTAGACAGAGGTTAAGCGACTTATACTTAAATGACAGTTCAAGTTGGAATTCAACCACATTTGTCTGATTTTTAAAGTTTAGACTCTCAATCCCCACAAGGTTGCAGGATCCTATCCCTTCTGCAGGTGGAAGATGTTGGGAATTTTAACAAACGGTATGCAAAGAAACCTTCCTATACAGACAGAAATCTCACTTAAGTAGGATGCTTGTGAAGTGAAAAACACTCTTAGGTGAGACTTTCTGACTTTGAATCCCTGTTCCTTTGCCTGCTAAGGAGGTGACTCTGGCCTAATTACTTAACTTCTCTGAGCCTCTGTTTCTTTACCTGCATAATAGAAACTATAGTGGTTTCACCTTGGAAGTTGTTGTGGAGATTAAATGAGATGTTATGTGTTTGGCTTGACTATAGTAAGTGCTTGATAAATCAGTATTATTATTATTTTTACTAGGATATTGCCAATTCACTTTGTTTTGCTATTACAAAATATTTGAGGCTGGATATTGTGTAAAGAGGTTTCTAGACTCATGATTCTGATTATGGAGGATCTATACAGCCTGAAACAGGATTGTCTGGGTCCCCCAGATGCATCACAATAGACAGAGAAGAGAAAAGGGAATTGGTCAAGTGGAGAAGGGCCGAGGCACCTGGGGTGACCTAGCTTTTAACAACCCACTCTCATGAGTACTAACACTATCCTTTGAGAGCTCCATTAATCTCTTCTAAGGGTAGAACTTTCATGACCTAATTACCTCCCAGTAGGCCCTACGTCTCAAAAGTTCCACCACCTCTCAATACTGTTACATGGGAGATCAGGCTCTCAGCACATGAATCTTTGGGAAACACACCCAAACCATAACCAAACCATATCTCTGATCTATTATATATAATCTATATATAATATTATATAGTTAATGTAATATATCTATATGTCTTAGTTACTTTTCTTTTGCTGAGTCAAAATAACTGACACCCAAAATTTAAGGGGTAAAGGTTTATTGTAGCTCACAGTTTGTTGAGGTTTCAGTTCATTGTTGGCTGGCTCCAAGGCAGAGCTGCATGGCAGAGAGGCATCACAGAGGAGAAATAGTTCATGGCAGGCAGAAGGCAACAAAGCAGCAAGCATCAAAGTAGCAATGAAGCAGCAAAATCAGCCTGCCTCTCCCTTTTGTCTCTTCCAGGCTACCTGGCCTTTTGGGTGGTGCCACCCACAGTTAGGGTGGGCTTACTCATTATCCACACCCATCAGTAGACTAATTTAATAATCACATGCCCTTAATCCCAGCATCACACATTTAAATCTAACATCATATACTTAATCCCAGTATCACACACCCTCGATGCAGCCACTTCTAAAAAGCTCCACTGATGATCACATGAGGTTTTGGGGGATATCTAGACACAAGCCATAACACTACATTTCTATATTTATTATATATTATATTAGCATAACAAGTAAACAAGACTACTATTACTATTGTTAGGTGATTTTTTTTTTTTTTTTTTTTTTCCCATGGAAAGAAAGCTGCTATTGTCCCTAAATTCACACTGTGCCTTAAAGAACTCTGGCCCAATTCGTCTTCACACTGACAATTCCTCTAAAAAAGTTGGCCAGCAAATTTCACCAAGGGACTCTGTTTACATGGGGGCTTCACCTCGCCTCAAAAGTGCTCCCCACTGCTCTTCTGTCAACTTGATTCTCCCATTGCAATCACTGGCCAACTGTTTACTAAACAAATCCCCAGTGGATTTCAAAGCAAGGAGGCTGCCCCTGATTTCATATGCAAAGAGAGAGCCTAGGACTCAATGTTAGTATCCTAATTTATGAAGAGTGAAATAAACTCTAGACTTGGCCAGCTGGTTTAAGTCAAAGGATAATAGAATACGAAGCAACACCCAGCAAAGTAGCTCAAATTGTATAAAATGAAATGCAGTAATATTTAAAAGTAATTCAGCTCATTTGAAGCTTCTAGACATTCCAAAACTCTGTAATAACTAAAGCACACAATATAATGAATAAAATGAAAATGTGACCTGGGATCTTACCATTTATTTAGAACTGAGAAACTGAAAATTGCTCTCTAACCGATAGGCCTAAAGTTATTACTTCATTCACTTAAGCATTTTACATAAGCTAATTCTCTGGTGATAAATCACATTGAAATTGATTTCAGTTTAAAAATGAAAAAAATCTGCATTAAAATGTGAAAGCTCAAAGATTTGCAGATCTGAATTATTGGGGTGCTCATGCTAAGAATGGATGACAAATTGAAAAATAAGCATGTACTCACTTTGAGAAAATAAATCTGGTCCTCAGAACTACCCATTATGCAAGGGAAAATAAACTGCCTCTCATTTCATTAGGAAAACTCATTTGCATCAACATTTATACTTACATATGTAATAATGCATGGTCCCAGCCTGAATACAAGGTGGTAATTCAATCAAAAAGCTCAGTTGATATGCTATCATAAACAGCAAAAATGGAAACAGAACCTTGGGAATAAATCACCCTCTTACTATTCAACTGGGACCACACTGGGCTATTTTACACTACATTCATTGGTGCGGTATTTCACAAATACAAAAAAACTTTATTTTCCTTTTATTTACTGACATGTGGCTGTTTGAACTGGCAGCTTGTGGAACTCCAGCAGGTGCTGGGATTGATCCCAGTGGTGGAATCAGACAGCAAGTGGTGAAGACAATAAGGCAATTAACATTTTTTTAATTAAAGTAATTTTAATCAAAATCTTACAAACACTTGAAATTTTAATCCAAAGCATAAGGTTTGCACACACATCTCCATTTTCAAGGAAGAATCCAATTGAAAATTAGCATCACTTTCAAAGCAGCTATATTTTCAGTTGCTAATTAGACATCTTCTCCTGGCTGATCATACAATTGAGAAAATGTATAAGTGGCATTTTACAAGGCTTTACAAGGTTATTTTTGATGGTATTGAGTCATGTTGGTGACTTCGTGCTTGCTGTTTCTTCTGCCTGGATCACTTCTCCCCCATCTCCTCATGTGGCTGCCACCTTTTAATCATCTAGATTTAAATTTCATTTCTAAGACTTCTGTCTCTATCATTAACTCAGTTTAACTCTCTATTACACCATTTTAACTTCGTAAAAGTTTTTAAAAACTTTGTAAAAATTTTTTTACCATAGAACATTTGAAGCATATTTTAAAAGAAGAGACTGATAGAATGAATCTGAGGTCTCAGCACAACCACACCTGGACCCTTGGTTTCTGTCTCACCCACCCGAACTACTGCCTACCTGCTCCCCAGAGTACTGCAGGGTACATGGAGGACATCATGCAATTTAATCCTAAAGTATATTGATGAATTTCTCTAAAATAAGGGCTTTAGAAAAGCTAATCTTAATAGTATTATCACATTTTAAAAATTAACAATTATGCTCAATGTCATCTAGTATCTAGCCAAATGCTCACATTTTCCTAATTTATTTGAAGTGGAATCCAAATGAAGCTTGTGATTTTCCAGTTATTAAGTCTTTTTAAACTGGAGGACTTTTTTTTCTTTTTCTATTAGTGTGCCTCTCTCTTTCTCTTTCAATTTGTAATTTTTCTTGTGTGGAGGAGTCTTTTTATTAAAGAATCAGGTCACTTGTTTTATAGACTATTCTGTCATCTGGATTTTCTGATTGCGTCCTCTGGTTTTACCATTCCTTTCTGTCATCTAGGTATCATATAAGTTGGTGATCTGATCTAGAGGCTTACCCAGGCCAATTTGATATGGTTTTGCTAGGTTAATTTATAGATAGTGCTGTGTTCTTTCATGGAGAGGTGTGTAATGTCTGTTGCATCTCTGTCTGTGGCTTTAATAGCCATTATGATCATCTCTACCCACTAGGTCATTAGGGGTGCAAAATAATGAAGGTCTAATTCCAAGAATTCATTTATTAGCTAAGATGTTTCTATAAAGACAAAAATTTCCTTCATCGACTAGCACCATTCTTGGAGGTACAAGTCATATAGGAAGAGCAAGGTAAATGCGCAATTCACCAATTGTGAAATATTAAAGTAGTTTCCCAGAATTCCCCAAAGGGGTCAATCCAATGATAGCAATTACATATCTACCTATGCATTTGACTATCTAGAGTTGATAATTCTCTATAAATAAATTTCTTTAGATTAAAAAGATGACTTGAGTTAAAAGAAAACATTAACTAAATCAGAGGAATGGAACTAAGATATGTCCATAATTGAGATGGTCTGAAGTAAGTAGCTGAGGTTTGCAAATGTTGCCTTAGAAAGCAGTTCTCACCAGGTAGGATTAAGGGCAGGAAGAACTGGGCTCTGTATAGACTAGTTGATAGCATGAGCCTAACAGAAAACTTGGTTCCAAGAAAGAAAGGAGCTTAGACTTGTGACACATTGAGGTGGGGAAGCAGAATGGGGTAGGACCAGGGAGAAGACCCTGGGGTTTCCAGGATTCTGATACCTTTTTAGGGTCAGTCAATGGGGACAGAGACACTGAACGGTCACCACTATTGACATCAGCATCTTGGCCTACACATGCAACACCCTTTGTTCAGAGTCCTCCTTTTCCTCAGGTTCTCCTTTAGGATGGGAATGAATTGGTCAGCCTCCCATTGATTCAGAAAGCCATTCCTGGGTTCTGCACCTAGCCAAGTACAGAGTTAGGTATCAAGGACATGGTAGTGAACAAGAATCCTATCATCTACTGGACACAAGAGCTACGGTTTGAATATAAATGCCCCCCTCCAAAACTCCTGTTAACAGACTGGTTTCCAATGCAGCAGGGTTTGGAGATGGGGCATCTGAAGAATAATTGGATTATGAAGGCTTTAACTTCATTAGTGGGTTAATCTTTTGATGGATCAATAATTTGATAACATTATTGAGGGGTGATGGAAGTTTAGGAGATGGGGCTTATTGAAGGAAGTAGCTCATGGGGTGTGGCTGTGGGGACTATATCTTGTCCCTAGAGACCTCTCTTAGGTTACCCCTCTTTCTGCTCTCTAGCTGCTACAAGGGGAGCAACCTCCTCTGCCACCTGTTCCTCCCACCATGATCTCCTGGCTCACCTTAGGCACATAGCATTAGAGTCAGCCAACCATGGAACCAAAACTTATATAACTTAAGCCAAACTAAACCTTTCATACTGCAAGGTGGTGTTCTCAGGTATTTTTTCACATCAATGGAAAGCTAACACATGGAGCCACAGAGTGTCACATGTTATAAAGGGACAAATCCCAGACATTGCCAAATGACCCATGGTGGGCAAAGTCATCCTCATACCCCAGTTGAGAATCACTGCTCCTAAGCAAATGTGGGAAGATGAACAAATGCAAATGAATCAGGGTGAGGTGTCGAGTGCTGAGGGCAGCTAATGTGGCAGGAGACAAAAGTGGGAGCAATTTACAGCAAGCAATTTAGACTGAGGACAGACATCAGCAAGTTGTGCTTTGGAAAGATCACCCTGGTTATTTTGGGATCGTTCTAAAGTGTCTGAGTCTCTTGCTGGTGTCCCGGGACTGTGAGAAGCGACACATTGGGATTCTGCCTTACATGCAAGTCCAGTTAGCATAAGTCAGCATGTGTCTGGCCCAGAGAAGATTTGGCATTCCTAGGTGCAAGACGAATTTCTGCGTTGTGTGACTGTTTGCCCATTTTGCATATGAGGAAATAAGGCTCAGAGAATCAAAGTAACTTCCCAATAGCGTGGCCAGGAAATGGTTGAGATGATAGTGGGTACTATCTTAGATACTTTCATGCTGCTGTAACAGAATATCACAGGCTACTCTTTATAAATAGTAGAATTCTATTTGGCTCACAGTTCTGGAGGCTGGGAAATCTAAAATCAAGAGGCTGCAACTGGTGATTGTCCCCTTGCCGTGCCATCGCATGACAGAGGAGGGCACTGCATGGCGAGAGAGGACACATACAGGCAAGATAAAGGAAAGGTCTTCCTTTACCCATCATTTTTGAGAAACCCACTCCTGAAATACTAAATCCATTTCAGCAATAATAACTTTAATGTGTACATGGGACAGAGTTCTCGTGACCTAATAATTTCTTAACCACCCCACGTCTAAGCCCCATTATGTCGGAGAGTAAGTTCCTAAGACAAGAAATTCATAGCTAGCTTGAAACTGTGGACTTTCCAAATTCAAGGCCCTGCTTGGCTCTAGCAAATAGAAAATACAGATTTTGGATCAATAAAAGAACTTTCAAAGAGAAAAGGGAAGAGGAAAAGATATAAACCTGTATATATGTATATGTAAGATAACTAAAATGAACACACTGCTGAATCTATTCGTTATTGAGAAAGAACAATTAATACTCATATGATTAGATCAATTTTACATGTCTATATCTGTTAATGTAAGTAACCATTTTAAAGATAATGATACGCAATATTGAAACCATTGTCAAGTTTCTATCATCCGATTTTGTAAACCTGCAATGTTACTGTTGTGTATTTACTCTAGTCGTTTGTTTGTCTCTTTTGCTTGTTGTCTTTGTTTTATATGTCTTTTTTTCTGTTTTTTCTTCGCTTAAATAAAAAAAAAAGAACTTTCTAACTTCGAATCATCCTAGCTGTGGAATTTATCGCACCCCTACTCTAGGTTTATTCACAGTGGACATAGGAACTTTATAAATAATAGTTATAAAAATACCATTTAGTAGGAATCATTTTATTTCTATCTTATAGGTAAACAAAATGAATTTAACTGAGATTCCATCTCACCCCAGAAAGAATGACCATTATCAAGAAATCAAGTGATAACAAATGTTGGCAGGTCTCTAAGGAAAAAGGATCCCTACTTCACTGTTGGGAGTATAGACTGGTGCAACCACTGTGGAAATCAGTGCGAAGATTTCTCAAAAAACCAAGACTCGAAGTTCCATTCAACCCTGCTATTCTCCTTCTAGGTATCTTCTGGGAAGAACTAAAAGCATCATAACACAGCAATACATGTACACCTATGTTTACAGCAGCACAGTTTGTAATAGCCGAATCTCGGAAAGAGCCCAAGAGCCCAACAAACGGTGAATAGATAAAAAATACACTTGTTTTCTTTTTTCACAATGGAGCATTACTCTGCCATAAAAGATACGCTTGAGACATTTCAAGGAAAATGGATGCACCTGGAGTCCATACTCTTAAGTGAAATACATTGGATACACATAAAAATACTGCATTGTTTCTCTGGTGTGAGAAACTGAAAGTGTAAATAAAGACTAAAATGTATATTAGGTATTGTGAAACAGGAAGAAAATGTTCAAATGGGGAGTGGAACAGGGAAAAGGAAAGAAGGGAAAAAATTTAAAAAAGAAGAAAAGAAGAAAAAAATGGAAACAAAGCTTTTGTAAATGGGGAGGGGAAGAGGGCTTGCAGGGAGGGGAGGGGCATGGGGAAAAAGACAAGTTATACCTTGTACAGGTACAAATGCTCTATGATGAATGTTATCAATATGTATATTTAAAATGTGCTAATAAGATCTGATTAAAAAACTAAAACACGAAATGAGTTTAAATAATTCATCCAAAGTTATACAGCTTATAAGGTACAGGGCTAAAATTCACTATGGTTAGTTCATGTTCTACCCACTCCACTCCACTAGCTCAGCAGAAAAGACCCTGCCTTGTGATCTTTTCGATGTCCAGTCACCAGGACTTTATGCCAGTGCTGGCCATGTTACCAAGTGACACAGAACACTGAAAATACAAAGGACAGCATTTACTATATACCACATGCTCCATCAATGGCAGCCAAAAGGCACCTCTAGTCTTCTAGGGTGCTTCCAATTGGTGATGGTGTCGGCATCCTAGAATAGGGCAAGGCTTACACACTCAAAGTCTGGTACCTCCAGGAGAAAGTAATCAGCTTGCGCAAGTGCCGCAGCACAGCAGTGACCACAGCCTGCATTGGCCACACCTGCCATGCACCTACCAGGCCTTGTGGTAGGCACACTGTATGTTCGCTCATTCAATCTTCCATCAACCTATGGTTCAGGTACTAGGTATTAGAGCATCTCTAATTCAAAATGCACCAAAATCTGCAAATTTCTGAGTACCAGAAGAATGCCATGACTAAAGAATTTCATGCCTAAACATATGAGAAAGGTTGTAATAAAAATTCAGGTGCACTAAAAATATCGTGTAAAATTACCTTCAGTCTATGTCTAAGGTATGCATAAAACACAACCGAATTTTGTATTTACACTTGGTTCTCATGCCAAGAAATATCAGGGATATGAAAATGTTTCAAACTATGAAGCAATTTCAAATTTGAAATGTTTTTGGTCCCAAGCTTTTTGGATAAGAAATCCTTAACCTGCAGTATTGTTAGCAGTCACAGATGAGGAAACTGGGGCTAAAATAACTCAAGCAACTTGCTTGTTACTTAACTGGAGGAACTGAATTGAGACCAAATTTGTTGACAAAATGACCCTGCAGTGGGCACTTGAAATCCCGGTCCAGGAAAAAAACCAAAAAACCAAAACAACAACAACAAAAAACACTCTTTTTTAAAAAGCACATAACATGGACTAGAAGGTTAGGGGTTCAAAAGAATGAACCCTTGCAGTAAAGAGATAGAAATGCATGGTAGGTGTGTCTGCCTTTTAGTGGACCTAAGCCTGAGCCAGCCTGAGCAGCAGCCATGAACTTCTGTGCCTGTCTTCAAGGAGCTCAGAATTCAGGAAAAAGAAAGAAGACATGGAAGAATCCTTCAGAGAGGAGAGAGAGAGCAGTTGGTGCCAGGACAACGCTGAGTGAAGCTTTTTAGATTTCAGATATTTGGCACTTCATAGACCCCGCTGCCAGCCCAATTAGTTTTCCTTTTTCTATCTTCATAAACAGTAAGGAGCAAAGTCTACTCTATGGTGGAAATCTCCTCAGAGGCCTTGAGATCCTGGAGAGCAGGAAACACTCAACTAATGAACTATACCTCCCCCAAGCACGAGCACACAGAAGTTCACGCATGGACACACAGCTACATGCATGTACACACATGCACATACATACAGACATACATATATGCACACAAGCATGCATGTTTCCACCCCAGGAGAACAGTCAACAGCACTCACTCTTCTTCAAGGCCCTTTGATGGATACTGACATGAGCAAAAGCCCATCAGTCTGGGCTCTTCTGCTATTCCCCAACTTTGAGCATGCAAGGTGCACAATGCACAGAGGTTAGGTTGAAAGCTGAGGGCTTACAGACACGGGAGAAATGACTACATGGTCCTCTGAGCTGTGTGTTTGGTGAAGGCAGGACTCCGCTATGTTTGCTCTTAAGATCCTCAGGGACCAGCTGTAGTACATAGTCTGCCAACAGCAGAACAGATAGACGAAGGTGCACAGATGACCTTGGTCAAGGTCAGCTTCCTCCTCAGTGGAATGCAGATTCTACAACCCCCTGGTGGAAGGATGCAGTGATGGAATGGGCATTTCTAAGGTAAGAATTTGCCTTCTGAAAGCTTACACATTCACTACAGCCTTTGAAACATTTAAAAACAAAAGTTGAAAATTTTAAAATTTGTATTTGAAATGTTTGTCTTGGTTCTAATAAGCAAACTAAAGTTTCTTCCTCTATAATGACTATCTCACATCCTCCGAAGATTCTCAGCACTCACCCAGAGAGGAGAGCTGCTCTTGCTGCTGCCCTGCCTATGTGGGCCCCTTGGGCAGCTGCGCGGCTCCCCTTAATTCTTTCACCTCCTCGGCAGCTGCAATAAAAACCTTTCACTGGTTTGACAACGAAAAGGCAGCGCAGCTTCAACTGCTGAAGAATTCAGGAAGCCTCTTTCTCATTTTAATTGGTTTCCTAATTGGACTGTTTATGGGTTGTGCAATAGCTTGGGATGAAAAGGCCCGGCATGCAATTATGTGGCTGGCATTGCTATCTGGCAGGAGTTAATAGTTTAATAACAAGAAGGAGAAAGCCCCAAAGTTCACTGGAATGCCATGGTTTTTGTTCTCAGAAATACCTTGTTTCCAAACAATCCCCCATGTCAGAGATGATGTCAAGCTGTGCTTGTCCAGCAACAGTGGTGATCCCCGAGTCTTCGGCTCCTTTTTGATTTAGTGGAATGTGCAGTATGTGTGTGTGTGGGGGAGTTTTCTGGGCTCTGTCAGATTTTTAACTGCTCACTTGCTCATCGGCTGCAGATAAGGGGGTAAGGAGGGCCCTTGATGGGCCTGATTGATTCTCTGGAAGGAAGGTTTGTCTTCCCTGGTGGGATAGATGACTTCATTCTGGTAGATGAGGTCACCTGAGCCAAGGCAATAAAGCATCCGATATTCACATGAAACCTACTCACCAAAGCAGCCTCTGAACAAAAGCTTCTCTCAGCGTCCCCTTCGCCTATGCTCTACCAGCATCTGCACCACGGCCCTTCTTCCACGGTAAAATTTAACCCAGAATCAAACTTGTGCCCCCACTGCAAACTCTGAAGCCAAATTGGAAGGTTCTCATTTACAAAAATTGGGTAGGGGGAGGGGACATTGTGCAAAAAAAAAAAATGTCCATAACAATTTGGACATTTGTCTGAAATAAGCTGAATGATGTTTTCCTGAAGGAAATCATATCCTAATTGTTGCCACATCGTTGCAACTGGGTCCTTGGTTATTTTGAGTAAGCTCCCTTGTCTCTTTTGGCTCTGAATGTTCCTGGTATCAATTTTCATAGAGAAACAGCAGACTTGGGAACTCAGCTTTCCTCTAATCCTGTAGATTACAAGTAACTTTCTCATAAAGCTACTGCGCTGAGACGGTATTATCTACGGCAGCAACACTAGGCGAGAGTTCAGATTTGGGCAAAAGATAGAAAAGTGTTTTTTTTCTCTGAAAGAGAAGTAAAAATGATCTTTGTCTACCACCATGAATCAGACGTCATAGTCTAAACGACCAAGACTGCTCTTGAACTGATCTGATAAGTCTTAGTTTTATGTGATTTATTACACACTGGTTCAGCTATTAACTAACTTCCTAAGACTCAGTTTCCCTAAATGTAAAATGGTTCTGATTCCACTCCCCAACCCAGTGAAGTGCAGCTAGTCCTGTAGCTTGTAGAAATTTAGATGTGACATTATTTTGTGTCTCCACAAGAACTGAAAAAGCACTGGTGATTAAATATATCCCAAAACTTTCTTCACCATTTGGAATCTTGTTAAATTTTTTTTTCAAATATTTATCTGGACGTAGCTTTTAATCATACACTACCTTTTGCATTCATAAAAAAAATGGAAGTAGGCAACTGGTTAAGGCAATGACATCCAGGTCACAACCTCTGCTAGGCTGGAAGCAACAGGAAGAAGAGCCCAGGAGAAAGATGCATTCTGACTTCAGAGATTTCGAATGTGTGTTAGAATAGAGGGAGCTTGGGAGCTAAGCACAAAGTAAATGCTCAATAAAAAGCATCAAATGTCCATTTTGTGAAGCAGGTGAATAGGGTGTTTGGACAGGCTCGGATCATGTGCCCACCTGTGTTAGCAGGGGTAGAGTTGGGCCCACCTAGCTATGAAGCCCGAGAGTGAGGAAGGGATAAAGAAAGATCAAGGTGGTGTAAAAAGAAGACATGGCTATGGCGCATTTGAAATGGGTCCACTTGACCCCGCTTCAGATATCCACCCAAATTACTTAAGTCCAGATCTTCCCAGGGACTCAGGAGCCCCCTGATGTGATCATGTCTCCTTGAGGAGCAACACGGTTTCAAAAACAGCCTACCAAGCTGCAAACAACAAGAAGCCTGCTGGCAGCAGAAGTCCCAGCTTCCCACCAAAGACAGAGCACCCATCCTATAAAGACCAGCGTGTTTCTTCCCACACACACTGGAACTATGGAGCCTGGGGTGAGCGTTTGTGAAAGGGTATGCTCCAAACACAGCAAGATCACCCTCCCTGCTTGTGCTTCCTGTTTCCATTGCTACCTACTGAAATGTGAAATCAACTCCATCTGCGACACTTTCATCAAGGAAAAGAACTCCCCCAAAGGACAGCAGCCATCAGCTAAAGAGATTTCAGTGAGTATACTGTGCCAGCTACTCATGCATTGACCACAGCATCTTTCCTGGAAAGAGAATTCTGTCACCTTTACATTTTCCAGCTTTAAAGTATCATCTGACTTGCAGAGAATAATTCTCAACATTGTCAAGTCTTTTACAGCCATAGTTCCCAAAATATGGGTATAAGTTATTAAGTGTGTTACAAAAATAAAATCCCACCATCACATAATTTGAGAAAATATTGTGTCCATTTGTTGTAGGACTTCTCAGAACCTTTAAAGATGATTTTATTACCTAATAGTTACCTAATACTTGAATTCCTAGCACATCTAAGTGCCTTTCATGAATTGTTTGAGTTTATCCTCTCAAAATAACACCTTTGTGAAGTAGGGAATAGTAATGTTATTTCAATTTTATAGACTAAGAGCGTGATGCACTGTTCAGTGATTTAAATAAAGATATGGTCAGAATTCAAATCTAGGTTGACTGCAGAGCTGTGTGCGTGTGTCCGTGTGTGTGTGTGTGTGTGTGTGTGTATGTGTGTGTGTGTGTGTGTGTGTGTGTGTGTGTGTGTGTGTGTGTGTGTGTGTTACTAGGGATTGAATCAATCCCTAGTCCCTTTTTCATTTTTTATTTCAAGACAAAGTCTTTTTAAGTCAATAAGTTGCCCAGGCTTTCCTTGAACTTATAATCCTCCTGCCTCAACCACCAGAGTGCTGGAATTACAGGTGTGTGCCACCGTGTCTTGATAAAGCTAACTTTTTTGAAATCTCACACCATACTGACTCCATTTGAGTGTTGATATGTATGGTGAACCTCCAAGAAGGAAATGAGAAAAGGCAGATTTTTTTTTCAAATTTATTTGATACAAAAATCTTCTTTTATAGGATCTCATGAAGTTAAGCTTGTACACACGTCATGTTGGAAAAAAGCTAGCGTGGAATATCTGACCATTTTCCCAAGCTCCTCGGAGCCAACATTTGTGGTGCATATATACCTGGTACAGCCCAAGTGCTGCATTACCGACCCAGGGAAAGCACCATCTAGGAGCCAAGATGACAGGATCTTTGGTGCTGTGTGAGTGTAAGAGGCACAGGCTGTGGGCAAACAGAAGAGCAGGAGGGCCCAGCACTACCTAGAGCCATCCTAGAATAGCTTAAAGAGGTGATGGCTTTGAAGTGTGGACCACAGGGGTGAACAGAGTCTGCTGAGCACAAAAAGGAAGCCGAGCCATTACAATGGTGGAAGCAGTACAGCAACTTCAGTCTCACCTTCCCAATATGACATTCCAGAAATAATCACATGGCAGTGATGCAAGTGATGAGATGACCTCAGACTTGATGTCCCAACTTTCCTCCCAAAGTTCCTACAACCAAGAAAATGACATGACCGGAAATGCAGAGGACCTGTCCCTGGGAAGGTGGTCCATTGAACTCCATTGCCCTTGACTGCTTCCAAAGGATCCTGTGGAGGTTGAGCAGGGTCTTGAGCACCACCAAGAAACAGACCCTACTCTGAACAGGGCCGAAGTGGCTTTCCACGATTACCTTGCATGTCAGTTTTAAAGTAGGTCAACTATTTTCTCCCAATACCAAGGATTGAATCCAGGGACCGATGAGCCTTTTTATTTCCTTTTGAGATAGGTCTCTCTAAGTTGCCCAGGCTTTCCATCCTCCTGCATCTGTCTTCCAAAGAGTTAGGATTGCAGACCTATACCACCACACTCTGCAATAGGCGAATTCTTTTGACACTTTTCCCTCCAAAAGGTGGCATTAAATTCCCCTTCGCTTGAATGTGAGTCTATGTGATTTGATTTTAAGGACTAGAACCTACAGAAGTGATTCTTTGGCCACATCACAGAAAGGAAATAGCCTGTGCCTTGTTTTTTACCTCTGTTTTTCTTTCCCTCATCTCTTCCCTCCCTTCTCTTTGTCTTGCTTCCTCTTTCTGTTTGGCTCAATCTCTTTCTGGTCCTCACATCTGTCTTTCTCTAGACACTCATGTTTGGAATTCTACTACCGTGTTGTGAAGAAGTCCAGTTATTTGAATGTTTGGTGTGCTGGTCGGAAAGAAAGGCATAGAACCAGAGAACCACCCCTTCTTCTTTTTCCTTTTCCTCTTCCCTCCCCCACCCTCTCCTCATCCTTTTCCTTCTCCTTCTCTTTCTCCTTCTTCTCCTTCTCTTTCTCCTTCTTCTCCTTCTCCTCCTTCTCTTCCTCTTCCTTTATTCCCCTCTCTTTCTTCCTTTATTTCCTGTTTGTATTTCTCAATGCCTCATGGAAAGAACAGCACACTTCTTTGGGAGCGTTAAGATTTAAGGAGAGTCAGGTCTTAGAGTGTGTATGGTTCCACCTCACAGAAATTAAAAAGCCTTTCTAGCAGGTACTGTGCCAAGGTCACTGTCTATAAGGCACCAGTGCTCCAAACACAGGGGCAATTAAAAGAATCCAAAAGAGAGTTGGAGACTTCCATAGATGCTACCAGGCACTCAGCCACATGTGACCCCTGCTCTGATGAACCTTCACAGGAGCAAAAAGTTCCCCCAGTACAAGTACACCTGCCCCCAAGGACTGATGACAAGAGCTTCTAGTTTATGCTGAGGGACTGGAAGTGTTCACCTACTAGTTTCAGAACCTACTGCACATAAAGCCAGGTGCTGGGTGATGTGCGGACACCTGGCTGGGGAAGCCACCTGGCCTGAACATTACAGACCTCTGACTGTGTCTGTCTTTCTCCACCCCTTCAGGTTTCTGCCTAGTGAGGGCCCCGCAAAGCTGTCAATTTACAATGACATGTTGAAAAAATCTTTCCTGATCTTTCTCCTTGGTGAAAGATGAATTGGATGTACTTTTTTTCTCCCATGCTTCAACAACCAGAATTGAACTTAAAAGGGTTTTCTTTTCAACCATCAGGTAGAGAAAGCTGAGCTCATCAGGAGAGAAGATGTGATGAAGCATTCTAGGCACTGAATTGTCATGGGGGACCTCTGGTTTCTGGGTTCATAGCAGCTGGGTGGTGGTCAAAGGGCTATGAGAAGCCACTGTGATAATTAATATGGTGGAAGTATGTCACAGAGGAGGACATGGGACTCTAAGTGTATCTGTAGAGGGTCAAACTTGCCTGGCAATTCGGGGTAGCATGACACCTTCCATGACGTTACAAATGTGGCTGAGTAGACGCAAAAAGTTCCTTTCTGCACTTTGAGGCAGCCATGTGAGGCCACTGGCTTGGAGGAAGGAGGGTTGCAGCCAGCTCTCTTTCTTTATAACAAGCATCCATATCAGTTCCCATGAGCCACCCTCAGCAGGTGCATGAATCCACTCCCCAGCCCCCACCACAGTCCACGCAAATAAAACCCTAAGTACGGCCAATATATTCTGTGGAAAGTCACAATAGCCTGCGAGAAGAAATGCATAAACGCATAACTTCCAGCCCGGGCTATTTAGCATCCCATTAAAAATATTCAAAATATAAATCAAAATTCATGGGAATAAGTAATATTCAATTTAGAATTTATGGCATTTTAAAATAGGATGATTTCCTCAAATGCGCAATAAATTTGGTTTTGTGGAATTGCTCTTGCCACCTTATCATGACGGTTGCTTTATCTACACAGCCCACCAAAGCGGAGTCACTTTATAGAATCTAAATTCACAAATCAACTGTCGTCTTCACTTCACTGATTCATTGCTGATGGGCCTTTCATAAGGTAAAAAAAAAAAAAATCCCTTCTGAGTTGACAAGAGTAATAAATGGGGAGGTTAGTGCTGCCCATCCATCCGGCTGGCCCACTGACCCGCCAGCAGTGATACATGGCAGAATAAACTCATAAAGCAGCCGCATCTTCTGACCTCTGCAGAGGAAATGGGAAGTGGAGAACATTTATGATGATCACTGTGTTTAAGAAGGAAGGTCTGACCAGAGAATTATACAAAACCAAGGAGGTCCTGAAAATAAGAAAGCAGATATTTGGGAGACAAAAAATCCTTACATTTTAGAAGAGTTTCCTCTTTATTCATTTTGACTCCCCCCACTATCGTATTATTTATTAAGCTGCAAGAGTGCTGGTGTAGAGCATAATCCTGGGAAGGGCACCTCTGCAGAGAAAATATTGGCTGAATACTAGGAAGAAGGCAAGAAGGAAATTTTGTCAAATCAAAGGATATGTTTATGCTGTAGATGTTCCCACAGCTGCCTTTGCACAGATTCCCTGAGTGCCTTGTGCTAGCTCCGAACGACCTAAGGAAAACCCCTGCTTTGCTAGTACAAGAAATTATTATTATTGGTGAGTCCACAGTCATGAAGTTCTTTCTTAAAAATGTGAAGTTGTCTTTTACTTAGCAAGCACCAGAAATTTAAATCTAAAAAAGCCTTCACTTACTTGTGTAGTCTACGGTTTGCGACCTGGTTTCTGACACAATGAGAGAGTTTGTAGAATGGAAAGGCATACTTCCTAATTGATATTCGAAGTCAAATACAACTCTTAATTATGTTTGGAAGAAAAGCAAGAAACAAGTTCAGAGATCTCTTAGCCGTGACACATGCAAGCATGTAGATTTCAAATTTCTGAACTCAGCTCTGGGACAGAATGAACATATTATAATTCAAAATGGCTCACAAGATTTTTAATGTCAGCCGGTATTCAGAAGTGGTTTTCTGCTTGTGAAAAGTACTCAGTAGTCAGGACATATTTAAACCCATGCTAAATCTGACTTCAAATTTAGAATCTGTATCAAAGTGCTCTCTTGGGGGAAGTGAATGTTTGAACAAAAATTTTTTTTAAGTAAAAATAATGCAGCATCATTACAGAAGAGCTGGAAGGGGAAGAAGGTCACCTGCAATGAAATCACCTGAATGCAAATTTTTTATGCATTAACTTTTGCAAACTTTCATAAAGAGACCATATATAGCATTTTATAAATTTCTTTTTGTTTTTGACTTTATTATTTCTTTCTTTCAGTGGTAGAGATTGAACTCAGGGCCTTGTGTATGCCACTTTCTTTACCACTGAGCTACACCAGCCCTACTTTTAATATATTTTACTTAGCTGTTTGCTTCATGCTCACAGAGATTTTAATTTTAATGGCTGGATAATTATCTATCAATGAATGAACTGTTATTTAGTCTATCACTCAATTTAGACATTTAAGGCATATCTTTCACATTATAAATGAGCTGATTAATACTCTCATATTTGTTTCTTTTTTTTTTTTTTTTTGCGGCACCGGGGATTGAACTCACAACCTCGCGCCTGCCAGGGCAGGCACTTAAGGCACTGAGCCAAACTCCCGGCCCTTACCCTCATATTTGTGAAAAATATACTCCTTGATGTTTGAACTTCAAAGGACAAATAAGTAGCAAATTAAATGGAGCTGAGAGGAAAATTAGTGAACCATAAGATAGATCTGAGAAAGTCACTTAGAAGCACAGAAAATGGATCTAATGAAGGAGAGATCAAGTGCCATAGAGGAGGAGAACCATAAGGTTCAAATATACCTATTCAATAGGAGTTTTGGAAATGAATATAAGAAAAACAAAAGAAACATCATAAATAAAGGGTAGACAGAGGTTGAGAGATGCCTAGAATTGGAGAGCCAAGGGTCCTTATATTAAAAAGTACATTAAATATTGAAAAATTTAAGACCCATATGCATACATACGGTAATGAAAATGTGGAATATGAAAGACAAAGGCAAAGTCCTAAGAGTAAGCCCAGGGAAAAGAGCATATTGTCATTCAACTAGAACGACAATAAATTCACCAGAAGCAATCCAGGCTAGCAAACAATGAAGTAATATCTCTCAAGTTTTGGAAGAAAAGTAATTTTCAAAGTATACGCAATTACTTAAAAGAGAGATGTTACTACTCAAAAATCCTGCTGCTAAGAGATAACACAGAGGAAAAAGAATGGAATCTAAAAAGGATTAGTACTCTATGTGAAAATAAAAATGTTCATCCCATAGAACGAGTAGAATAGAGATCACTGGAGAAGGGGAAGAAGATGGGCTGAGGACTAGAAAGAGGTTGGATAACAGGTACCAAAGCAGTTACGTAGCAGTAATAAGTTCTAGTGCTCTACAGCACTATAGAACAATGATAGTTCATGATAACTAATATGTGTCTCAAAATAACTAGAAGACTTTGAAGGTTCCCAACACAAAGAAATGCTAGTGACCCTGATCTGATCATTATCATTGTATAAGTATATTGAATTACCATACTGTACACCACAACATGTATAACTATTATGTGGCAATTAAAAATAAACAAATAAGTAAAAGGAGTAAGCAGAATTCAAGAAGTATGGGAAGAAAATTGGCAAACATCATACAGATGAAGTTCTATGACCATGATACAATGAAGCTATAAAGCAGGAGTCAATTGTTGTATGTATTTGAAGATTAAGCAACAACAATGAAGCAATCAAAATCTTCTACATACCACAGATCAGAAAAGGAATTGTAATTATAGGCACCTAAGTGAGACAAAAATCAATCTACAGTCAGAGAGGGACTGAGCCTACAAGGAAGTCAGCACAAAAAAATAAAGACAGAACTGTGGCTGGAGGCAAATCCGAAAAAGGGCAGGCCTCTAGATGAGATGCAATGGCCAGACCTACAGGCATCCCTAAGGGATAAACAGCAACCTGAGATTAGACCATAATCAGCACCACCTCATCCAGTAAATCCAGATAGGTATCAGTCGCCCCAGGTGCGTAACCAGAGCATAAGGACCCATCCTTTCGCCAAACACCTTTGTGAGATAAATAGAAGGCAGCAAGAGTTGGTTTTTGCTTGATGGCACCCCTAAGTATTTTGACTGGATCCTGGGTTGTGGCATATCTAGGTCATCATTATGAAATAGGAGACATTTAATTCCCAATCCATTAGATGGCAAGCGTGCCAAGTTCATTGTCCCACAACATGGAGGGATGAAGTCACGAACAAAAGGAAGAAGGAAGGGAAGAATAGCTCCTGGATTTTCAGAAGGGATCCCAAATGGGGTGGCCACCAAGGCCCTTTGTCAGGAGCAATCTATACAGCAAAGTTACAACGTTGATACAACGTGGGTCAAATTACAATCATCTGATCAGATTGCTGCTTAGCTAATTCTGGTCCAATAGGGAAATAAGTCATGAAGTGAGGTTATATGGGAAAAACGAAAGTATTTTGAAGTCTCTGTTATTAAACATATTCGTGAATGTTCAAGATCTTTACAATGAAAATCATAAAATTTTTTAGTAGATCATAAAATAGTGTATAGATGAATTTTAAATATTTTTGGAGGAAGATTCAATATTATAAATGTAGCAATCACTCTTGAATAAATATATAAATTGAATGTAATTCTAATCAAAATTCCAGCAGGTCTTCTTCAGAAAGTGATAAATTGGTCCTAAAATTCACATAGTATGAGAAGGGTTGAAACATACTCAGTGAATACTTAATATCCTTATTTACTTTCATCACTGTTATCATAATCATCATCTTTCTTTGACAAAACAAGAATTTCAAGTCTGTCTGGTGATACAGGTGGTTTTCATCTGAGAAAATTCAACTTGGAAGATGCAATTGCTATTTCATCAGCTACTAGAAAGATGTGTCTCATGACATTGCTTGTGTCAGCACAAAGACACTTATTTTCTGGAAATACCAAGCAGTTGTTGATTTTCAAAGCTGTGTGAGACCACTAAAAATGACAGTTTCTTCAACATGCTAAGGAAGACTCACCGGACAGAGTAATGCCAGGAGACAAAAAGACACCACTTGAGTATAAAATATGAACAGGGTCTCTTTAGAATGAAGCAAGATTCATAGCAAATAGCATGCCCTTGCTATTTTTTTGAGAAGTCAGAGAATTTCCCACCATTCCTTTGGTTGTGACATTTGGTACTTCCCATGTCTTTCTGGAAATGGCTTTCTAAGGATGAAACCTGGACTATTCCACTCACTGTTTAGGCCAATCATTTCACTTCACAAATACTTATTGAGCATTTACTATGTGCCAGGCAGCATTCTAAATGCTAGAGCTACAGACGTGAAGCAAACTTTCAAGAATGATTGTCCACTTCTTAAAATTACAGATGTATACCAGATAATTAAGTAAAAATGTGTTGCATGGGGATAAACACTTAAGAAAAAAGTAAAGTAGGAGAGGAGATAGACAGGTTATGTAAGGAGGCAGTGGTTTAAGGCAGAGGGGACAGCTGGAAGAGTTGGCCATGGTGGCCTTGCTAAGGTGACGCTTGAGTAAAGACCTGAAGTAGGTGAGAAAGTGAGTCATAGTGACAGCTAGGGGACCTGTCTTAGTTAATTTCTCTTTGCTGGGACAAAATACCTGACAGCCACAGTTAATGGAGGAAAGGTTTATTTTGGGGCATAGTTTGTAGAGAGTTTAGTCCGTAGTCAGCTGGCGCCAGTGCAGGGAGGTTCAGCAGAGGGGAACAGCAGAGGCAAAGCAGTTCATGAAACGACAGATAGGAAGCCACACAGACTTCCTTCTTTCCCTTTTTATTCCATCTGGGTTATAAGACTATTGGTTGGTGCCACTCACATCCAGAACTACGCTAAACAAGTCGGTGGACTCATCCAGTGCTGCACACTCGTGATCCAGGCACTCCCCAAAGCCCCACCTCGGAGCACATGAGGCTTTGAGGGGACTTATAGATATAAGCTATAACAGGACCAATGGTCTGCAAAGAGGGGACATCGTGTACAAAATTTCTAAGATTAGGGTATGCTTGGCTCATACAAAAGATATCAAGAAGAAATAATAAGGTGCGGCCGAACTGATGTTGAAACTTTACTATCCTTAAAAGGAACTGGCTTTTACTGGGATGTCTGTGGAGAGCTGCAGAGGTCTCTCAAAAGAACAGTGACAAGACCTGACTTGTGCTTTTAAGGAATTCTTCTGGCTGCTGCACTGTACCTTGGACAGAAAGAGGCTTTGGTGGAAGTCACTGCAGTACAACTTCTGGCAGATGGTGGTGCTTGGGCCAGGGCAGTGGTAAGGAATAACACGAAGCTTCCATGGTACTATCTTCCTTAGAAGTCCAGGGATTGGAGGGAAGGGATTCAAGCATGTGAGATATCGTGGGCCCGAGGATACCCTGATGGTAAATCACATTCTTCAGAGTGGGCTTTAGCAGAAGCATATGGGAGCAGGAGTCACGGGAAATGCCCACATCTAGAGGTGCGGTACGGAGTCTGTTTTGCTTGAGCTTGGCTGAAGACACAATCCCCAAGAAGACCCTTGTGTTAACCAGGTTACTGTTATAATAAATACTTGCAACAAACAAGTTATAAATATAAAAGGCTTATTTTGGCTCAAAGTTTTAGAGGTTTCAGTCCACAGATACTTGACTCTAGAAATATTTGTTGATTTGGGCCTTTGAGAGCACATCCTGGTGGGAGCTTATTGTAGAGGAAGATTGCTCACCTCACAGCCTGAAAGCAAGAAGAGAGGAGGAAAAGGAGGTTAGGGTCCCACTACCCCTTTAAGGACACTCACTCGTATGGCTTGACAATCTCCCACTAAGCTCCACTTCTCAAGGGTTCTACCACCTCCCAACCAGGTCAAGCTATGAACAAGACTTGGATGCATGCACCTTTGGGCAAATGATACTTAAGATCCAACCATAATATCCTGTCCCTAGAGCAAGGTCTACAAGACCAGGCTACAAATCCTCTGCAGAATCAATGGAAAGAAAGGTTTTCTGATATGGTTGGCAGCTCCTCCAAATGTCTCCAAGTCTCCACATCTGGAATAACTTCAGTTTAGTGACCCTGACTTCCTACACGGAATTATAGATAAATGGATATAGAAAGAGACAAAAAGATGAAAAATGATAAATACTTGTTTATTCATTACTATTTATTGACCTTCTACTATGTGCCAGAAGCTGCATTAAGACTTCAACATAAATTATCTTATTTAATTCCCTAAAAAGACTCAGCATGGGAGTTGTAAATAGCATGATTTTACAGATAGAAAATTGGGGCTCAGAGTAAAGGCACGACTTGCTAAGATCTGCACAGCCACAAATTGGTGGAGAATCCATATTTAAACAATGTTTGGCCTTAAAATCTTATGTCTTTTCTGCTATGATGCCTTGAGTTTGTTGACAGTTATTTGTGACAGTGTACTCCTGCAGACGTCCATGGATGGCTTTCACAGACTTGAACACTATCCGAGCTGCCATATTGATTCCTCTTTAAGAAAGTGGAATAGAGCAGGGACCAGTACACTTTTCCTTAAAGGGTTAGTTAGTAATTACTTCCGGCTTTATAACTCTGTAAGTATTGGAACTGTTAGCTCTGCATTGTAGGGGAAAGCAACTGTGAGCACAGCACAAATGAATGGCTGGGGTTGTGTTCCAAACCAACTTTATAAAAATAAGATGGGCCATAGTTTGTGGAGCACTGCTGTTAAGCAGAAAGAATGGCTCCAGGATTCAGACTGGGTGGGTTCAAATGCTCTACTTCTCCTAGGTGGGCAGCCTTCAGTAAATTACTCCATCTCACTATGTAAAATTGGGATAGTGCATTATATGGTGGTTATAAAGATTAAACAAGGGAATATATGTACTGAGAAACTAACAAAACATAAAATATTATTTTGTGCCTAACCCCTTCCCCCAAGATTCTTTAGTAAAAACCAACTCACAATGGACTCCAGTCAAGAAAAGTCAGCTGAAAGATTATAAGGTTTTGGATTGGATCATATTAATCAGAGCACACTCTTGCTGTGTCCACGTATTGCATATTTATTAAGTAACTATGTCCCTTTATTAGTCCAAGAATAGAGGACATCAATGCCTTCCTTTACATGGTGCTGTTTGGGTCTGGAGGAAGCACTCATTTTTGTTACCAATGAAAGGAAAACATTAAGTCCAAATAAAACATTTATTTTAAGTTAGTGCTTTTGTTTTTCAAAACCAATCCACTAAGAAGCAACTCTGAGGTCTTTCAGTAAAATTCACATCTGGATTTGACTCACATCGAGTTTGGTTGTTACAGTTTAACCATGAGGGTATTAATTGGAAAGCTAGAAAATATCTCTGGTCAATTTCATTATCCAATGGCACTTAGATTTTCTAATGCATCTTAATAAGAACTGTTGCATATGCATAGACTAATCCAGATTTTATGAGGAACAGTTTATGCTGATTGAGAAAAAAACTGGCCTCATTCTCCTTAGGCTTCAAATATACTTACTTTTCCTATTAGGTTTTCCAAATATGATTATACTTTAAAATAAAAGCCAAATTAAAAAAAAACTATTAACATTTTTCATCTATAACATTAATTACTACAAAAATTCTCTTCTGGCTTAATTTATATCTCTGAATCATGTTCCCTAATATTACTGAGTACAAGTGATGCATTTCCTTCTCAAATGCAATATACTTCTCAAAAAGTGGTCACTTCGGGTTGGGCATGTAGCTCTTCGTACAGCATTTGCGTGTGATGCCCTAGGCTTGATCCCCAGTCACAACAAAAGTGGTAATTTTATGCTAGGCATAAGTTCTCATTTTCTTTAACTTACTTATTTTAAGAATTAAATGTACCATTTGCTAATTAAATCACTTAGTACTGATTCTAAAATGTTCTCTTTAAAATCTGATTTGATAAAAAGTCATTTGCAGTGTTGTTTTGTATTGTTCTCTCTGAGCGTGGGAACACGGATAGTCTGTGTTTGATACACAAGACTTTATTTTTGTTTTAAAGCATATCGAAAATGTATTTTAAAATAAAAGTGTTTAAGCAGCAGTCATATCAACTTTTTAACTACTGATTGGATTAGATCCAAGTGAGGTTTTTTTGGGGGGGAGGCAAGGAAACCAGGTAATGGAGTTCCAACCCAATAGGAAGGAATTGGGAAAAGACTACTTTTTTCAAAGTTGGCAATTGTTCAAGCTACATATGGTCACATAATCTTTTAAAAAGCACAATTCACATCTCGATTTAATTATGTAATAGCATAAATGGAATTACATTGCTGATGAAGTTCAGTGCTTAAGCTCAACTGTACACCCACTGGGCTGGCAGAGTGACCAGACCTGGCCTCCAGACAGCCAGGGAACCTCCACTGCCCGCCTTCCCCAATCTAAATCACAGCGGCTGGGCTGGACCAGCTCCTTTGTATTAATGGCATTTCAGTCACCTTGTAAACATGATTGTAATGCAAGGCTAATAACTGTTTTACAGGAATGCATTATGTACTCCATTTCTCTTCTCTGTGGCTTTTTTTTTTTTTTTTTCGGGGAGGGTGGGTAATGAGGATTAGCTAATGGAAAAGCTTTGACTCTTGGAGAAAAATTCTAGGTTGAACTCAAGTGGGTGGAGAGAGTAAGCCTTCTCATATTAATGTCTACCACAGCTCTGTAATTCTTTCATTTTGTCTACTATGCAGGCAACCTTCACATTGATAATGATCTTCAAGGTGCTTAAAAGACCTTCTGATTTGCCTCCCTTCTTTTATGGATGGGACAGCTACAAATAGAGATATCTTTGACCATGGGTCACATCCTGGGAGCTAGGATATGAACCTGGATCTTCTCATTCTAGCCCTGATCTCTGAGTCAACACCATCTGACAGCGTGCCACTCACCAAACCACACTCCTTCATCAATACTGTGGCATCTGTCACACTTCTGGTCTTGGCTTTCCCCTAAGAATCTTGGGGAAAGGGGTTAGGTATAAAATAATACTTTTTGTTTTGTGAGTTTATAAGTACATATGCTGGAATTCATCAGGGGACTGTGTTTATTCTGTCTATATCCAGGGCACATAAAACAGAGGAACTATACTGAGCATGTTATGTTCAGGTCATCAACAATCGTGGTGCTTTATGAAGATTATATCTTTGAGGATTGTTTTTCAGATGAGAAAACAACAACTCAACTATGTTAGATCATCTTCCAAGATCTTACAAGTGAGTGTCGAAATGGGATTTGGACCCAGATTCGTCTCCTACACATCTTTAGATGATGCTCAGAAGTTATAGAATGTAAAGTAGAGGTGGCAAATTCTTGCAGGAGCTCTATCTGAAGTACCATGAGAGTTGGAGAAGAATTACCCTTGCTCAGAAAGTTCCTTGGCATACATACCCTCCAAAAACCTCAAATAGCAACCACATCCAAGATCTTTTCTGTACACTAGTTTTCCAAAGGGTGTTGGTCCATCACCTAGTCACACCTTACTGTCACCAGACCCAAGAGCCCTGGGAGATTAGGTTCAGGGGGGTCAGCAGAGGAGGATGGGAACGTAACGGCCTGATTAATTAGAGAGCAAGTCAACATGCTTCCAATAAGCCCCAAAGAGTGGTGCTAATGCAGGGCAGGCAACTGCCCATGAGCCACTTAGCAATTAGAGCTTTAGCCTTTTAGCGATGGGGAAATCCAACCACAGCTCATGCAGGAAGAACTTGCTAGAAGGCTACTCATGGATCACAGCGATACTTCCTATTTGCTACTATCCCATTTTCTCTCCTCAAAATCATGGAACTCCCCCTCAAAGTTAGAAAACAAGTGTTTGAATATTCAATCTCATCGTTCTCAAATACTTATGTGTTGCCAGGGATGTAGCTTAGCGGCACAAGCACCTGCCTGGCAAGCGCGAGGTCATGAGTTAGATCTCCGGTACAAAAAACAAAAAAACAAACAAACAAAAAATTATATATTGATCATTAGCCACAAGGCTAATTTCCATTGTCTATGAAAACTACACTTGTAGCTATATTCCTGGCTTTTGAAACTGACATTACTAAATAGATGCCCTCTTACAATTTGCTAATTTGCTCATATCGGACATAGAACTTCTGGTTCAAATGAACCATTGTAACTATTTTTGTGTTTTATATTCTATTACCTTGCTCATTTTTAAATCTCTGTCTCTATGATTTTGTTAAGTTTTTCACTCTTGTTAAAAAAATCTTAGAAATTAAGGTCATCAACCCAATTTGTAATAGCCAGATTTTGGAAACAACCCAAGTGCCCATCAATCAAAGAATGGATAAAAGCAGGTAGTATTTTTATACAATGGAGTACTACTCAGCTATCAAGAAAGATTGCATTGAGACTTTTGTAAGTAAATGACTTGAGACTTGAGACTTGAGACCATACTCATAAGTGAGATAAATCAACCCACATGTGTAAATACCGTATTGTCTCCCTAGTGTAAGAAACTGAAAAAGTATGTATGATCGAAAATCTATAATAAAGACTATGAAAGAGTAAAAACTGCTCAAAGAGCAGAAGTAATTGGGAAGGGAAAAGGAAGAAAGAGGGAAGGGAAAAGGAAAAAGATATAAATCTGTATATACGTATATGTAAGATAACTAAGGTGAACATACTGCTGAATATATTAGTTACTGAGAAAGAACGGTTAATATTCATATAATTCAATCAATTTTACATATCTATATCTGTTAATGTAAACAACCATTTTGAAGGCAACGATACACAATATTGCAACGATTGTGAAGTTTCTATCATCCTGTTTTGTAAACCTATAATGTTACTTTGTGCATTTGCTCTAGTCATTTGTCTCTTGCTTTTTGTCTTTCTTATATGTGTCTCTTTTCTCTTAAATAAAAAATAAAATAAAAATAATAAAAAAAGAAATTAAGGTCATCTCTTTTTATTTTAAGTAAGACAATGAGAGGTACTAACTCATCATATTTCCCTTTTTGCTGTGATTCCTAGGAAGCTCAGAACCTAAATTTGTTTATAATTTTATTTTCTCTTGGCTTAGTTTGAGTTACCATTATCATTACTCACCACCCCTATTTCTTAGCTTCATTTTTTTTCTGTTTTTGTACTGTCTCTGTCCTTTATTCAGGAGAAGCTACCTTAATTCCTTTTTGAAAGGCAGAGGGGTATAAATAATTGAATCATTCTTAACCCCAATTCACACTGCAGATAAATGTAGCCTTTCAAAAACGATCCTTTCCTTTACTCTGTTTCCTTCAAATTCCCAATGGCGCATCCTTCATCTGAGCAGAGAATCACTGGCTGATTTGGTACCTTCCGTTTGGCCTCTAGCCTAGACCTCAGACATAGAACCAAGTGAGGGCTACCTCCTTGAGCGCTCAGAAAGATCAATGTTATTGCCACTGGCAGATTCCCAGCTCCTCCTGAAGCTTCCTTCCAACAGGTTACAGGATCAAGATATTGTGATGGTTGTTATCAGCTATTGGGGTTGACATACAACCAGCTGAGAATAGTATCTATTTTAATGTCTGAATTATTTTTTCTAAAATTAACGGGCAATATCCGAACACTCTCTCTATTACAAAAGACAATCTGATTAATCACAAATAAAAACCCTTTGAGCATAGATGAATAAGGTTTGAGCCACTTTGGGTTATTTTTCCAGTCTGATAAAACCATTATCATGTTACAGTGTTCACAATGCTGAACCAAATTCCTTTGATCATCCTATAAAAATAATTGATCTTGCTTATCTATTGTTCTATTTTAAATCATTTAATTGAGGATATTAAGAGAAGTAATGGTAACAACTAAAACATTTATTAGGCTCTGATGTTCAAACTTGCAATGTGATTTTCATAATCTAAATTTCTCTATCACCACATTCTGTTCTTGTGGGGATTTACATATAGAGCACCTCCAGCCACAAATAATTTGCTATTGCTTAACATCCTAAAGGGCAGACATACACTGTGGCAAATCACTGCAGCTATACTTAATTTTAATTATTCTTTTAAATCAGATAGATACCCTGCAGTGAAATTCTTATAATTAAATAGAAATTAAAAGTTTCTAAAAGCCTTAATTTCAACTTCAAATTTAAATGCAAATGAATGCACTGGAACCAAAAGGATCTCCTTCCCTCAAAATTATGAGGGATTGTAAGAAAGCATAAACTGATCATGGAATGTTATTTTGGTACCAAAGAGTTTCTCAGGACTTAAATCATGTCCATTTTGCAATGCTTGGCCAATGCGAGCTAGATACTCTGGAAGACCAAGTTTCCCCAAGTGACAGGTGCCCCAGGGAGTTATTTTAGTTTGGGTTCTCTGAGAAGCAGACCCTAAGAGAAGTGTTGCTGTGCGAGTTGGAGGGAAGTGGTCCCATAAAATAGAATGGTAGGCTGAGGAGTGAGACAGGGAAAGGAAGCATGCATTTTCTAGCCAATCAAACTGGGTCCACAGCCTGCTGGGGAGTCCGGGAGACTACAAAGCATGTCTCTGAGTTATCTCGCCAACACATGAGGGAACTGGGGCATTCATCCACCAGTTCCCATCATTGATGAGTGTGGGCTGCTTCCAGAGAGGCTCTGGCTTGTGTGCGAGCCTTGCCAGTGCCACAGTCTGAGAAAGATCCCAGGCCGAAGGATACAGGTGTCGAGCATCGCTGAGACCCCTGACATGAAGGAGCCAAGAGGTGCCAGCACCATCTGCTACAAGAATCAAGCCTAGAGGTTTCAAGCCAGCAGCACTGAGTGAGTGCAGCCAGCACGGGTGCCTTTATTTGACCCCATGATGTTTTATTTTTTTTTCTCTTCTAAATCTTTGGAAATGTTTATGCCCGAGTTAGGGTTTTTCACATTAGCTTGAAAGATTTGATCTAATCAATGTAGGACAGGATTGGAATTTTCAAAGCAAATTAGGTGGCAAACACAGTCACCTATTGCTTAAAGAAGATGGCAGATTCTGAGAAACAGATCACCAAATGATTCTGTCACTATGTGAGCAACAGTGAGTGTGTTTGCACAACCCTTCACGGTGTAGCCTACTACATGTCCAGGCTGTGTGGCACAGTCTGCTGTGCCTTGGCCACAAACCTGTATAGCACATCACTGTGCTGAATCCTGTAGCCCACCACAAGGCAATGGCATTTGTGTATCTTAACAACTCTGGACACAGAGAAATTACAGCAAATATACTAGTGATGATACTAATACTAATTTTTCAGCTTCATTATAATCTGATAGGTTTCCCATTGCATATATGGTTCAATAGCAATATCGTGTGGCACATGACTGCACTAAGTTATACACAGCAGGTATTTACCTCGTGGAAGATGCAAAAGATGTTCTTTACCTTGCAGAAAGCGACAGATCCTCCCCTGCAGAAAGTGGCACCAGGTCTTCCTGCAGCTCAGAGGATAGCTGTCGGCAGCTTTGTTCTCTTGCAGCACCCTGGACACATCTGCCCTCCGTGTCTACCTGCAGTTGGGCACAGGAGGTCCTGGGGAAGGTGGCAAGCTCTTGTGGCAAGCACTTTTTTAAGTGTAGCACATGACTTTGGGTTCTTCAATTCTCACAAGGACCTACTGGGTAGGAAACATCTTTCACCTAAGAAAATTGATGCTCAGCAAAGTGAAGTAATTTGCCCAAGGTAACACCATAAAATGCAAAGTGGGATTTGAATGCAGACAATGTGATTCTAGGGTTCGAACCCTCAACTATTAGCCAGCACTGCATGCAGGGCCAACACCCAACTCCTGGCTCAGGTCACTGTTGCTTTCCCTGCTCATGTAGTTGTGGGCTGTCCTGGTCATTCAGGACCCAGGTTGCTAGCTCCTTAAAGTTTCTTCCTAGACTCTGGCCCACACCAGTTTCAGTTTTTGCTGCTCTCCTTCAGCACCATTAATTGGACTCTTGACACCTGACCAGATCCCTGCTACGGCAGGAGAGGTGGGGACAGAGAGCTGACAGGCAAAACCACAGCTGGAAAGATCAAATTCTCATCCTAAAACAATAAAAATAGCACTCAATATGTTTTTAAAAATACATTCAAGTCAAAGTTTTAGAAGGCATCTCTTTCTGAAATAAATTTGCTTCATTATCATAGAAAAATAAGTTTAAAAAAAATCTGCTCTAGAGCTTGATATTGGCTTGACTTCAAGATTCCCCAAGGAAAAATTGCTCATAGAGTCATATTAAATTCTCAGGTCTGCTCTTACTGATTTGAAGATTGAGTGTCACTTGTGCCTGAAATCGTACTCCTTTGTTTTCCTTATCCTCAGTGAAATGTTCATCTCTCTTGCAAATGGTCAACACCCTTAAGGATGTGTGTTTCTGGATATCTAAACCTCATAAGTCACCCAGGCAGAAGTTATCAGACCCCTTCTCCTTACACAGTATCTCAAGTCTCCTCACAGCAAACTCTGAAGTCTTCAGTGACCTGTACTTTATGGTAGCAAATGAGCCAGGTCAGAACTAGAGCAAACCAGAGGTCACACATCCCATCTTCTGGGACCGTGTGCTTCTCACTCCCAGCCAACTGGGAAGGTGGCATCTTTCTCTTACCGAGGGAAATCCAGAAATCTATATTTTAAGACAAAGTCTCCTCTTGGTTTTAAATATTGGTAACTAATTTGATTACGTTTTAAATACCATGCTGGTCAAGTCTACACATAAGAGCTCCAGGGACATAGCCCATGCCACCAAATCAGTTAGTGTAGTCAGCAGCATTCGGCGATCATTGTACTGTGTGGCTGAAGAGCTTGAACTTGTCACAAGTCAGTAATGACAGAGCACACCTAAAACAGAGGCTGTAATTGCAATATATTAGTACAATAATTAGTTCCTCTATATTCCGTTTGCTCTTTGCCATACTGAAAGTACTCAAAGGAGCCTTGCGCCTGTCCATTGAGAGATTCTTTCACTCAGTAAAAATGTATGGGCACCTATGACATGCCAGGCACTGCTTTTAAGGAATCTAACAGAAAGACCAAATTGTACGTCTACCCTTTAATTGAAAAATGATAACCACCGCACATAGGATAATAGGATGCGGGGGCAGGTGCTGAACATAGACACACATTGAAAGGACGGATGTTCCTTGGGATGAGCTCAGTGTGGCCTGGCTCTGCCAGCTACCCAGCCTGCTATTCCCTTATGCATTAAAGTCGGGACCCTCATAGCTATTTCTACAACTGTATTTTCTTCTACATGTCTCTGTAACCCAAGGTAGATTGAATACAAACCCTAGCACTTTTCTGACTTCATCCCTGTCCGTGCTTGGGAGCTATACAAGCAGCTTTGATTGTTTCAGCAAAAACCATTTAGCAGACAAAATATCTCCCTTCGAAGAGTGATTGTCCCTTAACCTGTCCTTTCAGGCTGAAGTCTCTGCGAGATACTGAAGGGGGCACGCATGTTATTTGACAAGTGTTACATCTGCTACAACAGCGGAGACGCAACCTTAAAGCTCATTGTGTGGTGCCGTTTTGAACCTGGTGTGCTAGCGAGATGGCATTAGCAGGTAACAGGAACCTGATAGCTGAGAGCTAAAGCGCAGGGGTGTACAGGCAGCAAAATAGCAAAGCAATCATTTGCCGTGATTACGATCATAACCCTAACACCAGACTCAGACACTCATTTTGCAGAGAGATGGGCAAATACAGTGCAGCAGTGTTTGAGCTGCATTGTGACTGAGAGAGCTCAGATGTTGCAGTGACATGGAACACATCAAGGTGATTCTTTCCCTCTACTCCCATTTCCATTCTTGCAGAAATAACACAAACTCATGGCAATAGAGCAGTGTCCTTATCAAAAGGAAATGAATAAGGTGTTGGTAAAAGCAAGTCTTCCTTTCTCTTGAAAAATACTAGAAGTGGACATAGTATTGGAGTAGGAGCAACAGCCCTGAGTTTGCATTTTAGCAGAGAAACACTGGTTGAATACATTGTATAGATTTCTGGGATTTGCGGGGCACCAATTCAGAATTCGTTAGTCATGAATGACAGAACACATGACTCAAATTGCTTAACAAAAACACATTTTAAAAATGTCTTATAATTTAAAAATTATGATATCTGCTTTTAGGCTTAGCTTGATACAGTGGTTTAACAATGTTGTCAGGACTCAGTTCTTCATTACCTTTTGATTCAGCACCCCGCTGCCTTGGCTTCACTTTCAGGAGAGCTTTCTCTCTGTAGTACTTACTGGAAGCTCTAGATTCATTTTCTTTTTTCTTTCTTTCTTTCAGTGCCGGGATTGAATTCTGAAGCTCACACCTGCCAGGGAGGCGCTTAAACCACTGAGCCAAACTCTCCCTAGTTTTTTAAGACAGGGTTGCACTATGTAGTTGAGGCCAGCCTTGCTCACGTTATAGCCCAAGCCGGCCTCTACTCACAACGCTCCGCCTACCTCAATCTCCAGAGTGCTGGGATTAAAGGCCTGTGCCACCACACTGACCTTTCCAGATTCACTCTTGATAGCTCCTAGTTCCTTGGAAGGTAAGCTTCTCTTTCCCAAAGAGATTAAACAAAATTTCTCTGCCTGAATCTCATTGGACCAAATTGAAGCACATGCTTATCTTTGAGCCAATCATTGTGACCAGAGAAATATAATGATTTAATTGGTCAGAGCAAAACACTGGGTAGGAATGGAGTTAAAACCACTCAAATCACACTGACTGAGATCACAAGAGAGGCAATCAAGTCTGGAAGAAACCGAGATCTTGTAAAAGGGGTGATGATCAGATGAAAAAAACAAAAGACATCTACCAGAGGAGGCCAGGTTTTAGAGAAAGATTTCTGGCAGGACTGGGGGAAATGTGGGGAGGTACTTCCCAGAATCATTTGTGTTTCATTCAGAGATACATGTATATACTTTTAAGTCTGGAGAATTAACCAGATTTAGCAATCTCTTGTATTAGTATTCTGGAAAGGGATGCCAGCCCAAACACCAGGTACTTTTGAATTCGATTCCTGTGGCTAGCATGCTGATAAATTGCCGATATACATGCAGTGGACGTTGTTAAGTACATCACATATTTATGCTGACTTCTTGGGAGTAATAGATTTCATGGAGGGGTGCTCCTGCATATTTATTGGAAAGGTGCTCTGCATGACACACTGTGTGTTGGTTTACATCCTCTCCATCTTTATGTCCAGGCATCCTAAATATTGATTTGAACAAAATCATAATCACAACAGGAACCTTCATAATTTAACTGGAAGTGATACATTTCAAGGTACGGAGCGCACCATTTTATGTCATTCTTTACTGCTAACAGTCTGGACTACATGACTTTCTCCCCCTCCTAGATGCCAAAGGGAATGTTGGAGATGAAGAGGTCAAGGGTAATGAGTGTCCACAGCTGGTGGGCTGGGGTACCATAGGCTACTGCCCACCCAGGTTTGCTTGTGAATAGTAAGCTCTTTGGTGCAGCTCCACCCATATATTCAGGGAGAACATGTGGTTGGCCTTGCCCTCAGTTTCTCTTGTTGGAGAGGAAAACATGGGGGGAGAAACTAAAGAATGGAAATGGATCAAAGCATCAGGGTTGGCCCCCAGGGCTGAATCCTCTGGCACAATCATCCTTTGGGAAACAAAGACACATGCTGCCCGCTGGTCTTAGAGATGGTGGGTTGCCCAGGAAGCACTCGTCCCAGCTGGGAATGCGTTCCTAGGCACAAAAACTCTGCTCGCTTTTCTGAGTCTCCTCATGACCCATAGAGAGGACCCTGAGACATCTGGTCATCCCTGCTCAGCGAATTTGAATATGAAGGTGGCTGGCTTCCCAAAGGACAGAGTTCACAATCCTGGTTCTTTTTCAGGAATGGGGACCTGGGATATCTCAGTGTACCTCATGTATGAGTATGAGTGCCAGGGAAAGGCAAGCTGATGCCAGGAGTGGTAAGCAAAAACAAATGAGACTTATTTACCAGCTAGACTGAAGAGGTCTGTCCTGTGCAGTATTTCTTAGATAGCTTAAGCCACCAAAAAAGAGAGAGAGGAGATTTTGCCAAATAAGCAAGTGTATTGGGTGATATTCTTTGTACCCCCAAGTCCTCATACTTTTGATGGGGCTGAGTCTAGTGCTTGTGTTCAGTTTGTTGTCTAGCGCTGGGATTGGCAATGTGAGCATTGCACACACTCAGGGGTGGAGCTGAGATACAGTGTAAGGGAAGGCGGGTCTTCCTCTTGCCCTTTTGTGCTTCCTTCACTCTCTCACCAGCACACTTTGCAGCTGGCTGCCATGAACAGCAGCCCCTCCACACCATGCTGACTTGGAACCAACTAAGTAGGACTGAAACTCCTGAGAAACTGTAAGAATAAGCCTTTCCTTCCCTAATTTTGGGAGTCAGGTATTTTGTCTCGGCAACGAGTAAAAAGTAACTAAGACAGCAAGTATAAAATTTCATCAGTAATAAACACTGCAAAGGCAAGGTTCATGGTACTCTGAGGATAGCAACAGAGGCATCTGCATTAGTTTAGGTAAGGACTGGATGGGGATAGCAGGGACAGCTGCGCTGATTGACAACTAGGCCAGGATTGGGAGCTTGAGCAGAGTTACTGAGGTGGAGAAAGGATTATTGTAAGTGAAAGACACGGCGCATACACATTCCCTGTGGCAGGACAGAGCGTGGCCTTCCTGTGGTGCAGTGAGCTGTGCAGTGCCTTGGGGTCACAATAAGGAATCTGCTGTCTGTCCCAGGGGTGATAGAAGACTTGGGGGAATTCCAGGAAAAGAAATAGGTGTAGAACTATTTGTGTTTAGGAATCTGTAGAAGAAATTTGTCAAGGCTGGAACAGAGCAAGTTCCTGAGATGAGGCAGAAGCAGGGAGATTTTGGAGAGTCCGAGATGGTAAAGGAGGGCATCCTCTGTAGCAGTGGTGGCGTACCTTGGCACAAGTGTCGTTTGTTTTTCTTTTAAGATGAAAGATGTTAATGTATGAGTTGTTTTTTTCTAAACTAAAACCTCAGTATCCAGGTTTAATTGCAGCATTGGCACTGTGAGATAAATAAATGGGTTTTGGGTTGCAGTTTGGGCACTCGGTGTCTAAAAGGTTCGTCATCACTGGTCTCAAAGAATGTGAAACTGGCAAGGATTTGGCTACCTTTGCAACCCAGTCAAGAATGGAGGGACAGAGACCAGGGTCAGCATGATGGGGGAGGATGTTAATGTAAGAATGGAAAAGAGAAGAAAAGAAAGAAGCCTTGTGTGTAGAAAAAAAGAAAAGGAACTATCGGTGGCAAGACAGCAAAGTCATGTCACCAGTGGGAGAGGGAAGATGAGAATGATAAAAGCTCCTCAAAATATTTTAAATTTAGCCATTCTGGTGGGCACTGGTGGAACCCCATTATGGCTTTAATTTGTACTTCCCGAGGAATAACTATATTGAGTGTATTTTCATATTCATATTGGTCATTCCTTTGTTTTCTTTCATGAAGTTCTCGTTTAAGCCTCCTGGCTTTTTTTCTATTTTTTCCCCCATTTAAAAATTAGGTCGCTGGGCTGGGGATAGAGTTTAGGGGACCAGCACTTGCCTGGCAAATGCAAGCTCCTCAGTTCGATTTGCAGCACCAAAAAATAAATAAGTAAAGAAATAAAAACAAAATAGAATAAAACAAATAAAAATTATGTTGCTGATTCCTAAGAGTTCTTTATATATTATGGACAGGAATATCTATCTTGTGATTATTTTCTCCCAGTCGGTGACTAACCTTTTTATTTTCGTAATGATTCCTTTCAATGAATTTTTAATCTTTTTAAAAATTTATTTTTAATTGACAGACAAGAGTGTATATTTTTATGTGTACAATATGATATTTTGAAGGACGTTCAGTATTTTTCCCTTACCCCAGGTTTCACCTTTCATGATTTTAGTTACTTGGAGTCAACCGCAGTGTGCAGATATTAAGTGGAAAATTTCAGAAATAAGCAATTTTCAAGCTTTAAATCGTGCCTCATTATGAGTAGCATAATTCTCAGAACATGAATGTTGTGGTTTAGATCTAAAATGTCCCTCTGAGGTCTCACATTTGGAGGAGGTGGTGCCTAGGGGGAAGGGTTGGTTCCCTGGGAGTGTGACTTGGAAGGGTGCATTCTCGTTCCTGGTCCTCCGTTCTCTGTCTGCTCCTACATACCTTGAGTTGAGCTGTTTTCTTCCCTGAGCCCTTCCACTATGCCTTGGCGCCTGCCAACCATGGGCTGAAACTGTGAGCCAAAATAAACCTCTCCTTCCTTAAATTGTGTGTGTTGGGGTTTTGTTCCAGCTATGGGAAAGTGACTAGGACAGTGAATCTACCCTTTGTCCAATGTATATGAGCTGAGTATGCTACCTGGTTGTTAGTCAGTGAGTGTTCATTTACCAGACCATTGGCTTTCACAGAAGGGCAGTCCAGTGTTAGTGGTTAAGAAATCCTTACTTTAACAAAGCCCTCAAACAGCAAGAGTGGTTATGTTGGCAACTGTATTAGCCTATATTGTTAAGATTGTTTCATGTTATTCTTAGTCATTGATGTGATGGTAATCTCTTACTATGCCTACCTTATAAATGAAATCATTCAGGGTCGAGGCATAGTATATCTAGAGTTCAGTTATATCCAAGGTTTTTGGTATCCACCGAGGATCTTGAAACGTACCCCCTGCAGACAAAAAAGGACTACTATATACATTGTGGAATAGTTAACTTTAGCTAATTAATAAATGTGTTACCTTGTATAACCATCACGTCTATGGCAAGGACACTTAATATCTATTCTTTTTACATTTTTTAAGAATACAATATATTGCTATCTGTACTCACTTTGTTGAACAATAGACCTCCTGAAATTTATTGCATTTTATTTTAATTTTTAGAAAAATTTTACATTTTATTTTAAAGAGAATAAAACCAAGCAAAACAAAACAGAATAAAGCCAATCAAAACAAACCAGTGCAAGTGACACAGGACTTCAAAAACAATATGAAATCAACGATGGCTACCATAATGCCTCTTATTGTACTCATTTTTTTTTTAACCTAACTAATTATGTATCCTTTGACCAACATCTTTCCAACCTCTGATAACTATCATTACGCTGTCTACTTCTATGAGATTAACTTTTATGAATTCCACATATAAATAAGATCATGTGATATTTGTCTTTCTACATCTGCTTATTTTACTTCATATAATATCCTTCAGGTCTATCTATGTTGTTGCAAATGGCAGGATTTTGTTCCTTTTCAAGGCTGAAGAGTATCCCATTGCGTCTATGGACCACATTTTATTTATCTATTTCTCAGACATTATTAAGCTTCATGAAGTTCAATTTATCAACATCTTGTCTTTCATGGTTAGTTCCTTTTGTGTGCCAACAAATCTTGGCCTCCCCTAAGACTGTAAAGACTTTCTTTTATGTTTCCTTTAGGAAGCTTAATGGGCTCAAATTCCACATAGTAGGTAAGGTTCCTGCTGATACCCTGGAGGTATTGGGATGGGGTATGATTTGACATGTTTGAAGCCATCGATTTGTTTTGTATTTTTCTTTTCAAATGTCAACTTCCAGCCTGGTTCCACTCACCACTTATCCAAGGACCTGGTTATCGCTTGCTTTCTAATCCCTGCAACTAGTAACCAACAGCTCAGTGTGAGGCGAGGGCTTTGCAGGCTGCCAGGGGACAGAGGCAGATTCTCTGCTCACTGGGGAGAAAATGGGCATGCATTTTTGGTTAGTGTTTAATCACTTCTGGCACCACATGCGGCACTGGTGAAATCTTACTTGCATTATCTTTATGAAATATTTAGTATTTTAATTATATGAACTGCCAAGTTTCTGTTGCATTCTTTAGTCATTTCCCAACTGAGCTCTCAGCATGCTGTCTTGGATGGCCTCTTCCGAGCATCTCTCACATGTTTGCAATCTCTCCCAATCCATGAATCATATTTAAATGCTTTCTATATCCCATAATTCTCCGTTTACTGCTCTATTCAGTTAATTACCCTTGCTCCTATTCATCTGAGACATAGAGTTCAGGCCTGGGATTTGGAGAGAGAGGGAAAAAACTGAAAAGCAAAGTTCATAATGAAAGTTTCTTCACATTGGGGAGGTTTAATCCAGGTTTGTGTTTCGGCTTGCACTCTGAATTCTTTCCCTAACTACTTCTAAGTAATTCCATCTGCCCCTGGGTTGGTTCCCATCTCTGAGGCTATTGGTAACAATTCCTTTATACAAGAAGCACCTTCAGCTTTTTTGGAATATGCTTTCATATTTAATATGTTTCTAGCACATCACTGTTCTCTCACGCACTTGTGTCAACCACATGAGGCCTGATCACTCAATTTCTACAAAGAATTGAGAATTTCAAAATGTGCACCAGCACAGCCAGCTGGTGAGTAGCAGAGCTTTCTTTTTAAACAATAAAAGGAAAAAGTATTTGCAATTATGATATGTGTGTGTGAGGGACAGAGCCAGAGAGAGAGATTGGAGAGAATAAAGACATAAGCCTAATGTTATTAATATAATTCTAACCCTGCTGAGATATAACGAGAAGAATATTCATCCAATGCTGGTGATTAGAGCCCAAACTTGCCATTTCATTAAACAAATAGTGAAAGAAAATTTAACGCTGAATCTTTAGCAGCTGATAGAAATTCCAACTGCAAATGAAAGCAAAAGCATGAGTGCACATTTCCATCCCATATTTCCCCTGGCCTGCATGGAGGGCTGCCCACCTTCCCTCTACCATCAGCTCCTGCTGCTCTCTATGCACTACTTTAAGCACACTGACCTATCTTTTTCCCACCACAGGGTCTTTCCACTTATAGTCCCCTCTCCTGGGAATCTTTTCCTGGACCTAACTCCTTTTCTTCCTTATGCTGGAATTCCCCAAGTCCCTTTCTTAAAGAAATCTTCTTTATCCCCCTTATCTGAAATTTCAGCAACCATCACTGCAATGGTTTGTTCACAACCCACTTTCTTGATTTATTTTTGTTTGTTTGTTTGTTTTAGCAATTGTGACCATCAGGCACATTATTTGTCTGACTTACTTTTTCTTTTTTTCACTCTCACTAAAATGAAGCAGGCATATTTGTTGTACTGTACATAGTGCCACATTTCCAACACTGGCATATGGTTGGTGTTCAGTGAACAAAAAATGAAATTATAGAAATGAATAATTCTCAAAGCTGGTCAACAGGGGTAGTATGTGCTTGTGGGAGAAACACTGGTGTGTGTATGCAAACTGAGGGACCCAAAGGAAGAGAAGCTGATAAAATAAACTCTGCTAGGCACCGACTCATTGTCCCATTGTCTCCTCTTCTTCTCCATGGAGCCCTGCTTTCAGAAGCCAGCATGGCAGCCAATCAAAAATTCCATTTCCCAATCTCTCTTGCAAATAGGAGTGTGGTTCTGGCCAGGCTCCAGAAACTAGAAGTAAGGTACATTTTTGGATAGAGTTTCTGAGAAAATGTCTTAAAGAGTTTGCTGACTCAGCTGGCAGGAGTCCTTTGTCCTCTCCCTTTTTCCTTTCTTCTCTTCTAAAACATAGATGTGACAACTGGCACAGAAGAGGACATTCTGTGATGCTGGAGCAGCCTGAAAATGCTGAAGATGTTGAAAAGACTGACAGGGAGTCCTGGGATACAGCTTCACTGTGCATTACCAGTAGATACCTTCTCAGGATTTCATTATGTGAGGGACAAATGAACCCGTGTCTGATTTGAGGCCTTCTTATTTGAAGTTTCCATGACAAATAGCCAAATATTATTACTAACTCAAGTTGTTGGACACCATAAAAGCATCTGTTCTGCTTTCCTCAAACACTCAGTGACCAACCTGGAAATCTCTTTGACATGGGTCCTGATTGAAGAAATCACACTGTGACCTGTTGGCCAAGCAATTTCTATGCATGTTGAACTAATATGATACCCTTGTTCCAAGTCCATCCCACTACAACAGAGCTACCTCAGGTCAAAGCCAAGTCAGTGCCTAAACTTACACAGTGTTAAAGATGACAGCATCCTGTGGCCACTGGTGACAGTTCTGAAGTAGCTCTGACTTCTCAAGGCATGAGCCTGATCAAATGGTGCTGGGAGCAAGTCACACTAGTAGTAACTTAAAATGGCTTGAAGTGATTTGAAATCAGCCATTTTCTTCTAAATTCAGAACGTATGGACTCCACCTTTCTAGAAGAAACTAAACCTATTTATCTAGTATCCTCCTTTCACATGTTCCTTTGGGGACTGCTCCTCCCCGACACCTGCCATCCATACTGCAAGGTGGACACCATGATCTTGATAAATATAACAGGTAATTGATCCAAGATAGAACAGTTGATCCAAGGTGGGCCAATGAGAGCCCTTCTCTAAAATCTACAAAATGGAGCGAAGGTCTCTCTCAAGATGGTGAAAACTGAACATCTGCAAACTTAGGAGCTTTAGTTGGTCATGTTTCACCAATCAGAATGAGAAAAAGAGAAATCCAGAGAAAGTAGAGATTCAGAGACAAGGAGATACAGAGACATGGAGTGGGGAAGAAGGAAGAAGGAAGAAGCCACTGAGCCAGCAAATAAACTTCGTTGGTACCCCAGTGTGGGTAAAGTGTCTATTTCCAGTCTCTTTCCAATTTTTGACTTTTACTAAATTCCTATGGCTCATTCATAAACTAGCTGGAATCCATTTCTGCAACTTGCGACCAAAACTTTAACTTAATAAATCTCCAAATAATCCTTAAAAATTTTAGAGTAGTGATTTGTGCTTAGTCTCTTGAATTACATCTCTAGGTATCTATGCCTCTATGTATCTGACTTTCTACAACACATCGAGTTTTTTATTGTCCCTCATTCACTGAGCCCTGAGTTGGGGATGAGGAAGTCATATTCCCCATCCTCAGAGAGTTCAGAGTCATGCAGCACAGCCAAGGACATGTACCCACCTAGCAGGAAAGGTCACTTCTAACTCCATACTCCCTAGTAGAAAGGCGTGATTTCTGATACAGGTGAGATAATCTGGAACTCTAAGTACCTGGCAGTTTCTTAGGGTCATGAAGACATTCATCACAGGACATTGCTGGAACCCTGTCTGGCCCTAAATCAAACCCACTGGTCTATTCATCATTAATCCTGTAAGTGACCCAAATCGTGCCTCTAATAGAAGACTCTCCCATTTTGCTTTTTTTATTTTTTTTATTTTAAAGAGTATATAACAGAATAAAACCAATCAAAACAAACCAGTGTAAGAGATACAGGACTTCAAAACATTATGAAATCAACAGTGGCTACCATAATACCTTTCGGTGTCCTCGAAATAGCTGCAGATAACTTTGGATATCATATAAATCAAACAGAACAGAATAGAATAGAAAACAATAAAAACAGAAGAATGTATGCAATAAAGGACTTCAAAACAAGTCAATAGTAAATCCAAAATTCTACTATAAAATATCTTGCTATCCTTGAAACGGCTTTTCTTGCTATCAGATTAACATAATCAAACAAAACAAAAGAGAATAAAACCCAACCCAACAAAACAATGGAAATAATATAGGACCTCAAAACAAGACCATAGGTAATCAACAATGACTGCAACCCTCAGAAGGAGACCTCCTCAGATGACACACTGCTTAGTGATATCCTCTGAACCTATGATAGACCACTGGCCCTAGACCTGCAATGTTAGTGAAACACCAAAGCTCTACAGACATCCAATTGCATTTCACCTTGACAGCTATCAAAACAGTCTGTGTTTCTCCAGATAAACCGGTCACTTGGTGGCAGGGGTGGGAATGGGGGTGGTACTTTGTGTTTGCCAATCCACACTCTGAAAGGGGCTGGGGTCTGACTTTTCCCAGTCCGGCCAAGGCCAGGGCATGGCGCTGGTTCCCAGACTGGGCTTGTTTGTTGCTGCAGCCATTGCTCTCTCTAACCCCAGTCTGTGAATGGTGCTGACTCACCAAGAGATGCTTGGGTTTAGTTGTCCCCAGTCCGCTGGAGGCCTACACACAGTGCCAGTTCCCAACCTGGGCTTGTTTGCTGCTGTAGCCATTGTTCTCTCTTGACTCTTCCACTTTGGAAAATCACCAGTGGTTCATCCTCTCCAGTGGAAGAACTTACACATGCACATACACACACACATTCACACAAGAAGTCCCTTCCTCACAAGTGTACCTCTCTCTTACATGTCCACCTGGCATATCTGGTCTTCCTGGTGGCTTGAAACATGCTGGAGTTGTGTCCACTTTAACAAGGCCTCCTCCCTGCCATGTGGCTTCTCACCTCCCCCTCTTGTTTGATCAAAGAGGCCAAAAGACTGTCTGACTTAATATTGTCACTTCTTCACCCCAAAGTGTCCCATCAGCACACTCACTGCACACTGACTTCTGCACGCGTCATTCTACCAAAGCACCTTCTGTGGAGGTCGCCAATGGCCACACATTATCAAGTACTGTACAGTGGATTTTATCCGTGTCTTGCTGTGCTTGACCCCTCAGGAGTGTTTGATGCTGAAGGTCATCTCCTACCCTCTTAAGACACTTTCTCTGTTTCTCCTTAAATAAAAGAATTGAGGTGAAAATTACATAACATAAGACTTATCATTTAAAAGTGATTCAGTGGCAATTAGTATATGCACAGTGTTACTTAAATGCCACCTCTCTTCTTTTTCAAAGCATTGTAAAACCTTTCATCTCATTCCCCAGCCTCTGGCAATCACCAGTTCATGATCTGTCTCTATGAATTTGTCTATTCTGGTTATTTCACATAAATGAAATTAAAAAATCTGCAACTTTTTGTGTCCAGTTTTTTCACTTAGCTTAATGTTTTGAAGGTTCATTCACATCATAGCCTGTGTCTGTACTCTCTTCTTGCTTATGGTTGACTAATATTACAGTATATGTATATGCTATAATTTGTTTATCTGTTTATCTCGAGAGACATTTGGGTTGTTTCCATCTTTTGATTACACTGAATAGTGCTGCTATGCATGTGCAAGTGTACACACCCACTTAAATAACTGTCTTTAACTGTTTTGAATAGTATCTAGGAATAGAGTTGTGAAATAATATGATAATTTTCTGTTTAACATTTTGAGAGACTACCAAGCTATTTTCCGTAGAGACTGAACAATTTTGCACTCTCATCAGCAATGTATAAGGGTTCTAGTTTCTCCACATTCTTGCTAACCATGCCAACCATGTCTTTTTAAAAACTAAAACAATCCCAATGGGTGTGAAATTGGACCTTATTGTGCTTTTGATTTGTGTTTCTCTCATGACTGATTATTAGTCATTTCTCTAATTTCCCAAATGACTTCTTTCTGTGCATTTGTTGTCCATTTGCATATCTTCTCTGGAGAAATACCTATCAGGTCCTTTGCCCATTTTTAAATTGAGTCATTTGTCTTTGTGGTTGTCAGTTATTTATGTGGTCTGGATAGTGTGTGGGTGAGCAGCCGTGAGTGTGTGGATAGGTTTTCTCCTACTCATGTCGCTTTCTTGGTTAAGTCCTTTTGTGCACAAAAATTTGTAATCTTGATGAAATCTAATTTATTTTGTTCCTTGTGCTTTTAATGTCACATCTAATAATCCATTGCTAAATCCAAGCTCCTGTAGCTTTGCCTCTATGCTTTCTCCTAAGGCTGTCTTGGTTTTAGCTCCATATTTAGGTTATTGAGCAGTTCTGAGTTAATTTTTCTGTATGATATAATAAGAATTCACTTTCATCCTTTTTCAGGTAAATATCCAATTGCACAAGCATTATTTTTAAGTAGATTATTCCCCCACAAAATGTTCTGATAGCTTTGTCAAAAAAAATCAGTGAATTATGATCCAAAATATCTAAGAAGCTCAAACTTCTCAGAGGAAAAACCAAATAATCTTATGTTAAAAAGGATGAGAGACCTACCTAAACATTTCTCGAAAGAAGACATGCAAATGAACAATAGGTATATGAAAAAATGTTTGACATCGCTAATTATAAAGGTGTAAATAAAAAACCACAGTAAGAGACCATTTCATCTCAGTTGAATGGCTGCAAAAAAGAAAAAACTATTATTAAAAAAGATAACAAATGCTGGAGAGGATGTGAAAAAAAGGGAACCCTTGTACTGTTGATGGGAATATAAATTAGTACAGTTACAGAGGAAAACAGTAAGGAGGCTCCTCACAAACTTAAAGATAGAAGCACTTGCTGTATAATACACCAGCCACACTACTGGGTTTGTATATCAAGAAAATGAAACCAATTTGTTGAGGTGACCAGCTATACTCCTGTGTTTATTGTAGCTCTATTCACAATGGCCAAGAAATGGAAATAACCCAAGTGTTCATCAAATAATGAATGGGTAAAGAAAATGTGCCACTCCCAAGAAAAAATGTAGCCCATATACACCATGGAATACTCTTCAAACATAATAAAGGACAAAACCAGGCTGGAAATACAGCTTAGTGGCACAGTGCCTGCCTGGCAGTAGCAAGGTCCTAAATTCTATTTCTGGTACAAAAAAAAAAAAAGCAAAATCTTGTCATTTGTGGCAACATATGGAGCTAGAGATCATTATGTTGAAGTAAAACACAAGGATTATCAAACCTTATAGTCAATATTTAAATTTTAAAATGTTTATTACAGGAAAAGACACATTGTCATTAATTCCCCTAGAAACATTTCCCCTCACTTTGAACACACCTACTCCATCATTCTTGCCACTTTCTGAAGCAGTTCTGGAAGTCCTCTTTCATGAATGTCTTCATGAGACAGGATCAAAAATTCAGTGAATGTCACTGCCAAGGGCCATCCAACAGAAAGGCAAGCTCTAAAAGCATCGCAGCGTGTTCTTGTTCATTTTTTCAGTGGATCTGGCATTGCAAGACTTCTAGATCTTCTCCCAAATCTAAACAACCCTAAAAGGTAAATGTTTTGAACTGATTCAGGACATCAGGGTGCCACAAAAGCACAACAAAAGACTGGCAAAAGAGGAATACCAGCACTTGTAAGTGAGGCTCAGGAAGACAAATACCATACGATCTCACTTAAATGTGGAACCTAAGAAAGTTGGATTCCTAGAAGCTGAGAGTAAAATAGGGGTTACCAGAGGCTGGGAAGGGTAGGACCAGGAATGTGTGGGGAAAAGATGATCCATGTAACTAAGTTCTAGTTCATACAGGAGTAAGCAGTTCTGCTGTGTGATCACACAGTACAGCAAGTCTTAGTAAAAACAATGTATTGTACATTTCAAAAAACTAGAAGATTTTAAACGTTCTTGTTGTAAAGAAATGATCAATGCTTGAGGAGCTAGATATACTTATCCTGATTCCAGTATTATACAGTATGCATCCATATAAAGACATCACAGGGTACCCAACAAATGTGTCAGATTTTTATGCTTTATGTATCAATAAAAATACATTTACAACAACTTTTAAAATAGATTGAAAATCAATTGGTTACATGTATAATTGAGATACATTCTTGCCATTTGGTGATTTAACTCATTCTGTTTTCTCTCTCTCTCTCTCTCTCTTTCTCTCTCTCTCTCTCTTTCTCTCTTTCTCTCTCTCTCTCTCTTTCTCTTTCTCTCTCTCTCATAGGCTCAATATCTACCTAGCCATTTAGGCTCAATCTTGTGCATATTTCCTTTACCATCTGTGCTTTCTGTCTAGCCACTGTCCAGCTTTAATTGCAACTATTTGCAGATGATACATAAAGTAGATTTCTAGCCTGGCCTTTTCCCCACATCTTCAAACCTGAATATGCAACTGCCTCCTTACATGTGTCTACTTGGCTATCACAGAGGCATCTTAGCATCCCCACATTCAAAACAAAACTAGGGTTCTTTCCCCTAATCTTGATACTCTCCTGATGTTTTCCATCCAGGTGAATGATACCACCAGTTCTCCTGTTATCCAGGCCAGTAACCTGGAGTCTATCCTCCTAAACCTCCCATGACTAACGTACCAGTAGGTCCTGTGACCTGTGTCCCTTAACTATCCTTCCAACCCATTTACTTATTTCTTTCTTCACCAGAACTTCTTAAGTCAAACTACCTTTATTTGTCCCTGACTTATTGCAGTAGAGTTCTCTCCTCCCTTCTGTTTCTTTCAAATGTCTCCATAATTGCAGCCAGAGCAATCATTTTTGAATATCAAATATGATAATATTAGTTATTCTTGAAAGAGCGCTTAAAACTGCTCATTACTCTTTGAATTAATAACAAAATAATTAGCATGGCCTGCCGGACCCCAGCAATTTGGTCTTATCCTTGTCATCTATTTCCTTCCCTCTGTGCTTCCCTTTGCTTTCTGCACTGTACTCACATTGTCCTTTTGGTAAGTCAAAAGCTTAATTCTGCCTCTGGTCATGGAACCTTTGAATGTGCTGTGCCCAACCACTAAGTAACATTTACTTCTACTTTTCCAGAGGAAAGATTCTCTAATCTCTCTGACAAAGTAAATTCTTGTAGGATTTATCAGTTATACTTCTACATTTTTTATTGGTGAAAGTCTCCACTAGAGGGTAAACTCCATCAGGGAAAGAGTCATATCTGCTATTATGCACCACTGTGTCACCAACATGGCATATAGTAGGTAATAAACACTTGTTGGTTGATATCTTGCACGATTTATTAAGGAATGAATGAACAAGCTAAAGAGTTATTTTCCATAAAGACTATTCCAAAGTATACACTCAGTAACAATAATGAGAATGATCACAAACCACCTTCTATTTCTAGCAGCCAACATCAAGTCTTTTAAAATATATTTTTCTAAATATTTGGTATATGTCATGTTAAAGGTGAGTTACATTTCAATTTATTATAGGGATAAACTTTGTAAAAAAGTTTAAGGCTTACATAAAAAAAATTACTGAGGAACAAAGTTTTTATCAACTAAATGAAATGACATACTATGTCCATGGATGAGAGAGTTAATACAGTATAGCAAAAATGTCAGTACTTCTCAATTACACACTGAAATTTAACTCTAACCAAATTAATTTATTTGTATAATCCAAAAAGTTTTACTGGAGAAATAAATGTTTATTGTTAAGTTTTAAGTTTCAGGAAACTTTTGAAAATCATCTGAAAGTCAAATGGGCAAGATAATTAAAAATATTGTGAAAACTAATAAAGAATAATGAACTGACAAATATGAAAACATAAAGCTGATTATTAAGCCACTGTGTTACTGACACAAGAATAGACAAAGATCAATGGAACAGGAAACAGATTATAGAATTTCAAATCTTTGGGAAAATAAATGCAATAAGCAGTTTTAGAACAATGAATTCATTGTTTGGAAAACAAAATTTGATTCCTATCTTATTCCATACAAAATACCTAAACCAAAAATAACATGTAAAAAGTGGAAGGATAAAAACTTGCATAGAATATTAAATAGTTACATTTTTAAGGCAGAGAAGACATTTCTAAGCCTAAATCAAGTGGAAATACACAGAATGACTTGAATGGCAGTTGTGAATGCACAAAAATGGAAGAAACATGAAATTTTATGTGTTTATTCATTTCCTTTTTCATTCATTCATTCATTTGTGATACTGGGGATTGAAATCAGAACCTTAGTATGGAGATACATTCCTGCCAACCCCACCCTTCTACTTCTTGCTAAGTTGCTAAGTTGCCCAGATCAGGTTTACTTTATCTCTTTCTTTCTTTCTTTCTTTCTTTCTTTCTTTCTCTCTCTCTCTCTCTCTCTCTCTCTCTCTCTCTCTCTCTCTCTCTCCCTTCCTTCCTTCCTTCCTTCCTTCCTTTCTTTCTTTCTTTCTTTCTTTCTTTCTTTCTTTTTCTTTCTTTCTTTTTTGGTATCAGGAATCAAACTCGGAACCTTCCCTTGCCAGGTAGGGGCTGTGCTGCTAAGCCACACACTGGCCTAGACACAACCTGTGTTTGTGTGTGTGTGTGAGGAATGGAACTCAGGACCTCATGCTTCGCAGGCAGATACCATGCTACTGAGCTATATCCCTGGTCCCCCAGAGTGAGTTTGAACTTGTGATTCTCCTGCCTTTGCTTTCATAGTGCTGGGATTACAAGTGTGCACCACTGTGCCCTGCTTAAAAAAAAATTACAATTATTAAGATCAAAAGGCATAAAATCAAATTAGGAAGAATACAAAATGTCTTATCTATAAAGGGTTAATATCTTTGAACTTTAAGTGTATTTTATAAGTCAGTGAGCCAAAATGAAACCCTCTTAAATAAATGGTCAAAAAATCTAAACAGCTGCTGTATGAGAGAAGAAATATCAACAACCAATAAACTAATGATAAATGTTCGACATCACTTATAAGTAAAAAGCACAAATTAGAACAATTAATCACTATTTTCATTTTATCAAATTCTAAGAGTCAGCACAAAATAAAAAGTTACAGTGGGCACTTTGAAATATTGCTGGTAGTATTTTAAATGGACATATGCTTCCTGGAGTTTAATTTGGTAAAATGTATCAATCAATAGTCTTGTATATGTTCTCTGCTTTGAACCACAAACTTCTCTTCTAGGTATTTTCTCCAGTCCAGGAAAAGGATCAGAGTTGTACACAAATATATATATATATATATATACAAGCAGGTTTTTTAATGTCTAAATGCATTAAATAAGCATACACACAATGGAATAGTGGCAGGCATTGAGTCGTTTTTTAAAAAACAAATATTGAATAGAATGAAGAAATGTTCACAGTATAATACAGTGAAAGGAACAGAGGATTAAATGAATACAGGGTTAAGTGTGGGAAGAAACACAAAATGTCCCCAGTAATTTTTCCTAGAAGATAAGCGTCTGGGTGACTCTTATTTATTTACTATCCTCTCTGGCATGCACTTCATTTTCTGCCAAAGGAAAGGTGTTTTTATTTTTTTTTTTATTTTAAAAACTTTAACACAAATGCATTGCCATTGTAAAGCATTCCTGCAGTGGGTTACTAAACAGAGCTGGCTTTCTCTACTGTTCTTTTACCTCCCCAGGAATAATTACTGCAGGAGTAGGTCTCCTCCCAGAAATTTTCTGATGTACTTACATATAGGAATGTACATGGCAACTGTGCTCATCGTCAGGACAAGAAAGGTATTTAATATTAAAAAAAAAAAATTTAGGGGAATAAAAAGGAAGTTGCCTGGATGTTTTAATAAATTATCCAGTAATTAAAACTTACAGAATTAACTATTTGCCTTTATCTCAGAGTCATTTCACTTTTTACATAACTTAGAAAAACTATATGGGGAAAAATTCTAACATTGGGATGCTGGGCAAGGTACATTAAGGAAGAACTGAAATGTATTCAAAGCCAGCTATCTTCTGTCCACTGGTTTATACTAGGAAAGGTTAAACACATCCATTGGCGAGTTTTCGTTGAGATGATTAAGCACACACATATTGGAGAATAAAAGAAAGGTGTGAAATATAAAGAAATACTAGGGAAAGACACAGCGAGGGGCTGGCAGCGGGGCTCTGCTTGCTGGCTCTGGAGGCCGGGCAGCAAGGTGAGGCACGGATATTAAACGGCTCTAATCCCATTCTACTTTATGACTAGCTCGAGAAATGACCTCTAGCGAGATCTGGCCCTTGTTCTATCCACAACTAGATTTTTCTTACAGAAAATAAATTAAAAAGGTGTGACCTTGCTGAAGGCTTGCGGAGAAAATGAGGTACATCTTGTCACAAGCAGAGGAGCCTATTTGTTCAATTTGAAAGGCTGCTGCTTTGCTCCGATTAGAAGTTAAGATAAAGGCCGGGGATGAAAAGAGGAGAAACATTTCCAGGCGAGGAAATTAAAGAGCTACATTGGAGACCCTTTCAGTACTACAGTGGGCTTTTTGTGTGGGGTTTATCGGGCCCCATCAGCCACACCTTGTCCCTGTGCTTAAAGCTTCCTGTCCTCGGAGAACACAAAAGCTGGCCATGTAGCGAGCGGATGAGAAGCCCCCGGCCGAGCGCCATGGCGGCACCCACCCCTCCACCGGGGTTTGCAGTGTGCAATGTGACCCGCCCCGTTTTTCAGCCTTGTGCAGAAGGACTAAAGTCATCTTTCATCAGGCTCACCCCAGAAAGTCTGTCTAGAAGCTTCCCACCTTCCCCGCTGATAAGTGGATCCCATCTTGGAGAATTTCTGTAAAATACACTCAAGTGAGTAGACATAGACCTGCCTGTGTCCTTGAAAGTTTTAAGCCCACACAAATTCCCACCTGTAGGCCCTACAACAAACAAACCTTCTTTCAACTCCTGTGTTCATTTTCTAGACACCTTTATGCTCTAGGAGGTCTTTTAAACTTTTAAAGTAATAGCTGGTATGGGAAAGGAGTCGCCAAGAGAAAACGCTGGGCTTCCCTTGTGCTCTCAGTTTATAGCCAGCGTTCTGTGGCTTGGTTTCCTTGACATGCTGGCGTTCTGAAGAATAGCTTAGTGGGTCAGACACCCTAGCCAGAGTTCAGTGTTTTCAGTGTCCTTGATCACATGAAACCAAGTTATCTTTTCGGTCTTATTGCTGTTAATTCCTTTTCACATCATAATCTGGGACATATTTTCTACCTTTTTAGCCCCACGCCTTAATGCAAACTGCTAATGGTGCTGGAATTCCTTTCCCTGTCTTTTCTCTCCTACTCCTAGCTGTCTACATTGTTATTTATCTTTATTTATTTAAAGGTATCTTTTCAGTATCCAGAGAATTTACCCGACTGGGGAGAAGCCCTCACCTGATGAGTACTGATGGGTAGGAGGAAGGCATCCTGTCCAGCACAAATCCTAAGATCACTCCAGTGATCTTGGCATTGGTCCTCACTACTGGGTTGCCTCAGATTCAAGCTCAGTTTATAATCTTAAATTTCAAGTTCTCCATGGAATTTTGAGTCAGCATATGTTTTCTAATAAATTGTTTTCTTCTAAAGTTACCTACTACTCATGCCCATTGCTTATAACCAGCGAAATCAGCTAACGTACCCTCTTTCAAAGTGCCCCTGCATCCTTGGCACTTCTGTAAAGTTTTCCTAAGAGTATCTGTTTAAAATGCAGCTCTCCTTTGCCTCGATTTATCTAAACTTTGTCCTTTCATTAGACAACTATTTGCCAATCAACCATATACTAGATCCTTCCTGTGTTTGATGCCAGGTCCCAGGGCAAAGCCAAAAGCACGTGTGAGATTTTTTTCCAGGAGGCATGAAAATTTTCAAATCACATTATTAAGTAACTGTGATTATGAGTACAAGGGTAGCAAATTAGGTAGAGGTAGAGGCAGATGGGAGGGACGCTACGGATGGACATCATGAGGTAGGGAGCTTGGAGCTTCCTGTGAGTGCTAAAGAGGGAATCAGCCAAAAGCGATGTGAAAGGGTGGCAGAGGGCAGGGTTGGCAGATGTGAGCAGCATATTGTCCAGCGTCAGGGGCCTGGATGGGAGAAAGATTTGAGGCCAGTGGAAGAATGGGAAGACCAAGCGCTGGGGAAAGCAGAGGCAGTCAAGGGGGCTTGGTGAGGAAGGATGCCAGAGAGATAGGTAGGGCTGTGTTAGGGTTAAGACATCATTGCCCACCACCCAGCTAGTGATGGTTACCCCATCCTGGAGTGATGTGCGTCCTCTGCCTTTTGTTACTTTGTGACTCACTATAAATACCTTTATGCTCATCAGAAAATGCATGCTAAGTTTTGTTTCTGATTCTAAACTATTGCTGTTCCATGAGGGCAGAAACTCTATCTTCCTGATCTTCCTGGTCCCCATCTTCTTCCTAGACCCCCCAGGAGCCCAGTGCATTCTTGGGAAGTGAATCACTGCCTTGCACTGAACACCTCTATGGATGGAGAGAACAGTGCTGCTGTTTCCTCCATTTCGTCTCCTCCATGACACCAGCACAGCTTCGCAATCCCTAAAGGTTTGCTTGAGCTGAATTTGCAATGCTCTGTAAGCAGTACTTGATTCTCAAGCACTTTCTGATTTATCAAGAAAGACTTAAATTTGTTCACTGAGGTTTTAGGGCTCAGTGCATAAAAACTGAATTATTTGAGACTTTGAGATGGTGTGCTGTGATGTGTTTATGGAAGTATCTGTTAATAAGGGGGCTCAGTAATAAGACTAAGTACTGCAGACCTGGCTGGATGTCGGGGACCTTGTTCTGCCGTTTACCTGAACAAATGATTTCATGTCTCTGTGTTCAGTTTACCTCTCTGAAATGTACCTTAACTATTTGCAATGCCTTACTCCATCCCAAAGATCAGGAAAAGAGTGCTGTCTCATCTGAGTTCACATGGTATACTCAAATGATGCAGTCTGACTTCCTCTTTAGATAAAAGTACTGAAGGAATTGGAGGCGACTTGATTCCCAAGCAAGAGCAAAGCGGGTCACCATTCCCATGACAAATTCTATTGAGCACCAAGATATCTGATCAATCTTTTTAAAACTTTAGCAAAGCTTTCTGTGCACACAAAAGGCTTAGTTGAGTGGATTTAAATGTGGAAATCAAGAAATCTAAGTTCTGTAGCTGGGCCAAGGCATTTAGGGATGTGGCCAGAATAGATGTATGGTAAGTGAATCCATAGACTAGAAGGAACTGAACAGAAACCAGAGTTAGATGGAATAAAAAAACACAGAGGTAACCAACCTATACCAAACAGACCCATCAGCCATTCTCTCGCCTCCAGAATTCCAGAAAGCTTAAGGGGCCATGGAGCTCTCTCCATGCCAACATCTTTTGGTTCTTAAGTGATAAGATTCTTCAACTGACATTTGAGTGAGAGTGAAAATCCACAATTCAAGTGACCAGTTCTTTTGGACCCTCCCAACACTAACATTCAATCAAATTTCTTCACAGACATTTAAACAATAATTGACTAACACCTTTACTTTTGAGACTATCATTTTAAGACAAAAATAGTCAAACTCTCAGTACATTTTCTCTCTAAATAAACATATTACACAGAATAGCTTATCCAGCAGAACAATTTGTCTATTGAATGAAGCGCAAAAGTCTTAATATCAGCAAAGCACAGCATAACACCATTTCTGGGTCTGACCTCACTGTGTTCTCGTTATTTAGCATTCTGAGCATGTTGGGTACTTGGTGCCCTGCAAGAACAAGGAGGAAATGCTACCAATTACCAGGGAAACCGAATCGACAGAACTACTTGCTCTTTAAAATGGCCGATGACAAGGAGGAGAATTACAGCATCCTCAAAATATTACAAAATGTTGTCATGTACAAATTGCAGTGGCCAACATTAAGAACTGCTGGCAGAGACTGTAGGCAGAGACTGCTCTGTGAATATTTCCCGTCACTTGGCTCTGGAGAGTGCTTCACCTTCTCCTTCCATTAAATAGGGGTTCAAAGAGTATTTGTAAGAGACTCGGTATGCTACAGTCTTCAATAACAATGTTTATAGTGTCACTGTCTCCCAATTCACTTGCTGCATCAGTGTCTATGTTTTATGTGTGACTAAAGAATCAGTTTTATTATTACCTTTTGCTTCTCCACCTGACAATAACAGCAACATTGGTTCAGTGTCCTTTTCCTGAAATGCTTGGAATCAGAAGTATTTAGGATTTGAAACTGTTTTAGATTTCGGAACATTTCCATGTATATAATCAGATATTTCAGAGATGAGACCAGTTTCTAAACATGAAATCCATTTATGTTTTATATATACTTTACACACAGATACTGAATATAGTTCTATCCAATATTTTTAGTGCAGCTGTGTTTTGACTGTGGTCTGTCTCATGAGGTCAGGTGTGAGATTATCCATGTGTGGCATTACTTGGCACTCCGAAAATTTTGGATTTTATAGCATTTTAGACTTTTGATTGGGGATGCCCAAGCTGAAATAATAATAGCCTGCTACTATTTCTGAGTGTTTATTACATGCCTAACAATATTCTAATCACTTTATACCCTGTATATATTTATGAAGATCTCATAGGCCTAGCATTGTTATTTCCCAGCTCTTACATGTGAAGACAATGAAACTTAGAGGGAATGCTTCCCCAACATCCAGTCCCCAGAGCTAGAAAGAGAGACAAAATTCAGGACCAAAATGTGGGCTTTTCTCCAGAGCCCACACATTTAACCATGCTCTGACCATTCCTACGTTGTTGGTGTAGGTGAACCACAGTATGGCTAAGCCAGGTCTTCGTTATTCTGTCCTCCTTATGGTCAACTACAGCAAGAATCAGGCCAGGGTTGATCTGGGTATCCCTCCCTCACCTATTCATCCACCTTCTCTTACCATAATTCCTTCCCTTATAAAATGGTAATATCAATGGTGAATTGAAACTACACCTTGAGCAAAAGTTTGTTTCAGGCCTTAGGTATAGCATGTATATTGCGGATTTGACTGACATAATGGGTTATGACTGGCTTACCCAATAAACCTTTTCTTACCTGAGACAATAAAAAAACATCCTTGATGGGAGAACCACAGTAATCAATCCAAAGGGACAATTAGAAATGACTCTAGCAGTGATGGGCAGACCAGACAAAAGAAATACTTGACTGTAACACTGACCAAAACAAATGCCAAACATTAAGAATGTGGGACAGTAAAGGGTCCCCACAGCTGGAGGGACTAGAGAACACAGGGAATATCTGTCACCCAAATCAAGGAGAAGCTGGGGGCTTACTCCTTAGTAAAAAAGGGTGCAGGGATGGCTCCTGCACCAGTCCTTATGACGACTATGTGCCAACTGTGTGTGCTCCCCCGGGAACCCTGGTCCTGAGCTTCAGCTGGCTTCAAACTCCACCCCTGTAGACTGTGGCAAATGCATTGTGAAGCCTGTTAGGTCCCAGCTCACTTCATTTCTCTAGCTGCATACACTGTCAGCACACCTGTTGCTTCCCCATAGCAATAAGAATGGAGGCTGAGCCAATGGCTGCCCCAAGTATCTTGGGAACTTAGGAATCAGCTCCAGGGCTTTACTGTCCTTGATGCTCCCTGTGCCAATACCTTCCCCAACTTGCTCAAGCCCTGTCATCTCCTCCAAAGACTCTCTGGAGTCACAGTTTCTACACCAAGCACATTTCAAGTGTTTTTACTACCAGGTCAGAAGCAATTTCTTTACTGGGGTTTGCCTTTCACTCTGTTCCCTTAGAATTCACTTCACACAAGTAAGACTTCGGCTTTTTTGAGTTGGATTCCTTAATGTATTGGTTTTTTTTAATAACATTGCCTGAAATGAAAAATACAAAAAGTGTTTCTCTTATTCTCTCTTCTCCAAACACCTATAACCACTTATCCCTTTAGGATCACATCTTTAGGATGACAGTGGGACTCACAGAGACCCACACAGAGCTGGCACATTCCATAGGTGCTTGGATCTAAATGGACTATGTCAGATGTGAGCACAGCCTCCCTAGCCCACTCAGGTGTTAGTCAAGTGCATTCCTCTCTGATAACAGAGTCAACACCTGGTACTCCATCCATCACTCTCACATGGAGAGGAGATTTGGAGAAGGGAAGATTTTCTTGCTCTAACCTAAACATAACTCAGAGGTACCTGGGATCTATTTTCTAGCTTCAGTCTTCTTTGCTGAAATCATGTTGTATGTTGTTTTTTAAAATGCTTGTAGAGGGAAAGAAGATGAAGGACAAAAAGAAAAAAGTGAGTATAGAAAAAAAAAATACTCGCCGGGCATGGTGGCTCATGCCTTTAATCCCAGCACTCGGGAGGCTAAAGTAGGCAAAGCGTTGTGAGTTCGAGGCCAGCTTGGGCTACACCATGAGCGCAAGGCCAGCCTGAACTACATAGTGCGACCCTGCCTCAAAAAACTAGGGCTGGGGGTTTGGCTCAGCAGCTTAAACACCTGTCTGGCAGGCGCGAGGCTGTGATTTTGATCCCCGGTGCCACAAAAAAAGAAAACAAGGTACTCTTTTTGGGGACCTGTTATGTGCTAGACACCTAGATAACTGATCCCTAAATGGAAAGAAGGTTCTAGAAAATGAATAGATTATGTTTTTTCATTTGAGTTTTAATGCAATGGTTTTGAGTTTTATGTTTGGTTCACTAAAAGCGAGCTTTGCAAAGAAATTTTTTTTGTCATTCTTCTTTCTTAAGCTTTCCTTTTAGACTCAGTTTTGTATATTCTAATTGAAACTCTACTTCAAGTTACTCAAGCACTCTCTTATAATTATCACCAAACAAATGCAGGGATTCCACAAAGCCCAAACATGTGTCACATTAATTCTCACAACTAAAATACTTTCATTTTTCTTGGACTCTAAGCAAAATGGACCATAAGCAAAGTGTTTGATAAAATGACAGGTGGAATTCCATCCAATTAAGACATAAATATTTTTCCAGAGGCTAAACTCTTTGCAAAATAATAATCTTCACTCAACACATCTTTACATGTCTTTGGCAAAACACCTGTCTAAAACTGTTAACACTAAATATTTGGGAGCTCTGTACTTCAAAGACATCCCTGCAAACGTCAAGCATTGTTAAAATGTTGAAGTAATTTTAGTTAAATGCTTCTGTGACAACTGTCGGACTTGATTTGTTTTAGCTGAATACATTCTGAATATTGCTTGGAATCTGTGAGTTGGTCATTTGCCAAAAGATGAGAATTGGGTTGAAGTCTAAAGAATTACATGCATCAAAGAAATGGCAAAAAATGGAGGGAATCTTTGGGTATTTTAAAAATGCAATTTATCTTCTAGGTTGGAAACTTCAAAAGAATATTCTTCCTAGTTGATAGCATTTATAGTAGAACTACAAAGTATACAGTAGTGGTTACTCTGATTCTTGGCCAAATTCATACATATAGAGCCACACACTTCCTTATGGAGGGGAAAGAAAAAGGGTATTTTAAAATAATCTGATAAAAAATGGTAACTAAGCAACACAAAATTGAACTATTTTCCTGGGAACTCCTAATTCATTGGTTACCAAGTTCTTATACTTCCTGGAATCACAGAAGAAATATTAAGAACTCTAGGAGCATCTATTTCAACCATGCATCTTTCTCCTATCATAGTCTTTTCTTTCAGGTATGTGCCTAATCATACTCAATTAACAGTTTTGCCTACTGCAAAAAGCTGAAAAGTTTGGGGTGAAAGTTGGGGGATAGGGAAACATTTATGGAACTCATCAACATAAGATGAACATAAATATCAAAGAAGTAAGGTGAAATCACTAATAAGTGGAACTAATATTAATTGGGTAATTACTTTAGGCCAGTCACCATGCTAGGGACTTTATATATATTATTTGATTTAATTTTTGTATTTACCTATAGATAGTTACTACCACTACTGTGTCATAGGTGAAATTTTAAGCAATGTGTCCAGATTAGGCAGCTAATAATTGATAGTTAAGACTTGAAGTCAGTCCTGTCCAACTTCAAAAATTCTTGGTGCTGACACATATTAAATTCCCCTCTGAAGCCTATGACTACAGCTTGCTTCTTTTACCTGAAATTACATCGACACCATTCCAGCTTGAGAATCCTACAGTGATAATGATTTGGAGGGTCTGGACTAGCAATGGGTCACATTTAAGCTGTGGAGTCTGAGGAGAGTGTTATCAGAGCTAAGGGTGTAGTATCCATGATGACCATGGTCTAGAATTGCCCATGAAACTTTAATTCAAATATTCTGCTCCATCATCCCCATGAAGTAGCCTCCTCCTCCTTTGTCCTCCTCCTTCCTTCTTCTTCTTTCTTCCCTTTCTTCTCCCTGCTCTTTCCCCTCCTTTACCTTCTCCTTCTTTCTTCTTCCTCGATGCTAAGGATTGAGGGTCACTTTTTGATATGGCTTGTATTCAGAACTATTTCATGGACTGTTCCTGGCCTTGAATTAGTCTGAAGCTGTTGGAGTTGGCCAGCAATTATTCTTACCCCAAGCTTCCAAACCATTTACCTGAGGTATATTTCTTGAATATTGCTACATCTAAGTCTAACACTGCACCAAGTATCCAGTGTTTGGTTTAAATCGGACCAAAAGTTGACTATGGAAGAGGTCAGTTATTTTAATTTTCTCTTCAGAATAAGAATAGAAGTCTTTCTGTAGAAAGTGTCAGAAATTCAAGTCAAATTGCCAGAAACAGAAAAAGGGATGTACTGTCTCAATGAAATAAAAACTCTTATTTTATTTTATTTCTTTATTTTATTTTGAGACAGGATCTTATTAAGTTGCTAAATTGTCCAGGTTGGACTCAAATTTGAGACTCATCTGCCTCAGCCTCCCAGATTGCTGGGTTACATGTGTGTGCTACCACACCTGGCTGAAATGAAAATTCTCGAGGTAGGTCTCTGTTCAGGCATGTTTGAATTCAGGGCTTCAGGTCTGTTCTACACGACTTCCTTCTGACTCTTTTTGTTGTTCCACTCTGTTTACCTCTTTTGGTGACACTCTCACTTGTTTGTTTATTTATTTATTTCACTTTGCTAAGGATTGAACTCCAGGTCTTTCTAGCCCTTTAAAAAAAGAAAAATTTTCAATCCTCCTACCTCAGCCTCCGAAAGCGGTTGGATTATAGGTGTGTACCACTACGCCCAGGTTGGTGATCTTGTCCCTTACTAGCAATTCCAGGCTTATATCATTCTTGTTGTCAGTAATCCCAGCAAAAAGAATTTCTCTTTCTGGTTCTTTCCAACTAAAGCTCCAGATTTGGGTCTCATAGAATTAGCTTAGTCTCCAACCATGGTGGCCCGAGGAATGAGATGTGTTGACTGGCCAGGCCTGGACCAAGTGTCTACCCATAGAAATATGAGGATGTGGCTCCCTGTCTGACCACAAATTAAGAAAAGGAAAGGGTAGTTCTATAGGGGAAGATCTGGGACCTAAGAACCGAAGTGGGACAACCCCCCAAAAGGCAAAGCCAACAAGTCCCTGCCTTCTCCCATTTTCCAGACTTTGTTGTCTAGTGGAGGAAGCAGGGGCTGAGGGCCTCACTACACAAGGCATAAAAGCAGCTGAACCAGTCAGAGACAGGCTGGGAAGGGAGAAGCAAAGCTTCCCAAACTTTGGTTGCTGAGGAATTACCTGGGGAACTTTACAGAAATGCAAGTCCTTGATCTTTCAAATTCACGTGTGGAACCAATTTACCTAAAAATTGAGATGTGAGTGGAAACTGATGAATTATATTTCAAGAGAATTTGGTTTAGACCCTAGGAAGATAGAGCAGTATTGAGTATTAAATGACTTTCACTAAATCCCAAATAATAGCCAGAGGGCATCTTTAAAACAAACACAACAAATCTTGTCAGTGGCTTTTTCTGAATTTCTCTCGCTCAGTAATTGCACCTCTCACAACCTTTTGGGCAGTACCAGGTGCTTAATAAATGCTTCTGAGAGGTCAGAATCTTCATTAAGGTACCTTGCTGAGGGCTGGTTTCTCCATCAGTAACATGAAAATATATACAGGCCTTACAGAGAGCTCTGAGTGTTAGACCAGACACGCTGTTGCTTGTTATCAAATGCACAAGATTGATTTTGGGAATACAATGTTCTATCAAAATACGCAGGACTCTAAAACCTTAAAGGAAAGAAGAAAAGGAAAAGAAAGAACACCTCCACAACTACAAAATACTTACGTTTAAAAAGTAGAAACAAAGAACTGTAATTTGAATCCTCTGTCTTGTCCTCTCTTTGTCTTCTTTTCTGTTGAAGGCACCCCTGATAGATATCAAAGCACAGAACAACAGTAGGGGCCAAAAAATCTTTTTCAAAGTGTTCCCCACAAGTAGGAACCCCAGGAAAGGTCACCAAGTCTGTTCCACAGAGAGCCGGCTTCTTGAAACTTGAAACTTCCCGAGAGCTATCACTTCAAGGCACAGGGACTAAGAGGATTAAGGTAAGTGTCCTTCTTAAGAGCCTGAAAAAACAAAGCTTAGTTTTTAGCATCACAAAGAAACGTTCATTTATATGGGTTCTGAAGGAGGGGAAGTATGTTAAGACTTTAGGATTGGTGGTGCAGGGGGGTGAGGGGTACATCTTGCACAGAAAAGGCAAAGCATCCCTAAGCAAGGGAGAGAACATTCCTGCAAGATTATCCACTGTTTACAAAGAAATAGATTGTAATTGAGATTTACTCAAATGGGACAAAGAAGACGCAGGCAGAAAAACCTCAATAAGATTACTTTACCAAAGTGTGGTTTTGTGATTGGATCAAATCTTGAGCTCTCCCCACATGCACTATGTAAGAAGGGCACTGGGTGGTGATTATTAAGATAATTAATAGTTCATCACTATTGCAAGATGAACTCATTCATCTTCCAGACAAAACCAACTTCTTTCAATAACTTCAGAAATACCTGGCTATATGTTCATAATGGAGTACGACTTACATCACTAAAAATCTACCCAAATCTCAGTTCCTGAAGAAGTTGAACTAAATCAGTAATAAAATTTTCTAAAAACTGGAGGCTGTCAATCCATTTGAAAATCCAAAGAAATCTATGACCTTTAGGAAAATGCACATGTGCAAAAGTGTATATATACCTTACATGCATTGGACAAATACTCTTTTCATGTAGGCATAATAAAATAGGTAGATTGCCACAAAAGTTATGTCTCCTTCACTCTTTTCCCCCCAGGCAAAAGTTAATGTCTTCTTCCCTCACCCTCAAAAGGAACTAGATACAAATTGCATAGAAGACAAATACAAAAAGTAAATTTTAATCCAGATCAGCATCTATGGAAGAGTCTTTGATTTGGATTGACTGGGAAGTTGGAATCTAGTAGTTGGCCTTTGGTGTGGCTCTTAACAGGACCGCATTTCGTTTCTCCTAAGCCCCACTCCTGAGTGTGAATGGTGGTGGACGGTGTAGGGACTCTCAAGTGGGACCAGGTGAGGCCAAGGCCCAACAGAGACAACAGCATCCCTAAGATTTGAAGTGGGTCATTTTACAGGAGTTTCCTCATCAGGCTGGGGAGATCCTCTGTGGTGTGCCTGGCCTCCTTCCCTGGTGGTGGAATGGGAAGTTCCCTGATTCAAGTGGTAGACTCTATGAGCAGAAGAACTTCACAAACCTGTGTAGCCCTTCCAGGCATCAACATGTCCCCAGTAGGACAAGAATTTGCACTATAGACAGTTCCTCTAATGTCACTCTACAAACACTGACTGGTTCCACCCCATAATTCCTCCATCCTCAAGTGAATATGTTAAAGTTTCTGAACAAAGAGCATTTGCCTTTCTTCCAGTCCATTTTGTGTGGCATTGTCCCTTGCCTCACTGGAAGCATTATTAAAGTAGGATTATACCTTCCTGTAGATTGCATCTTAAAATCAAGGAAATAGGCAAATTGTCCACCACTGATTTCCTCGTCCCAGCAGGATGACCAAAGGGCTCAGAACAGGTTTTGCTGTGGCTCCAATCAGAAGGATGAATTAAACAATTTACACACTTCATTTGGTTTTGAAAAATCTGATAAAAAACAATCTGATAAGAACACGAAGAGAGCTGGGCATGGTGGCACATGCCTCCAATCCAAGCACTCAGGAATTTGAGGCTAACCTGGGCTACATAGTGAGACTTTGCATCCAAAAAAGAAAAAAGAATAATAATATAAAAAACAAAGAGGAAGAAAGAAAAAGAAAATAAAAGAAAAAGGAATGGTGACATTAAGACTTTCTTTCAATATTTTGAGAATAAGAGCTTATGTCTGGAAGCCAATGCACATTAATCTTTGCCCTTAGACACTGGAGAATTTCAGAATATTGAGGACTTCCCTCTACCCCACCAATCTGCTTCCATTTTCTGGAATGGTGGTGAGTTAGGACTCTGTCTCTGATATCCCTTCCCTGGAGTTGAGAAATTGCTGTCAGAATTGTTGGCAGATTGTCTAAGAAAAGCAGCAGGTTAGGAACATGTACAGAGCTTCTTTCTACACCAACTACCAAACCCAGCTGAGACATCAAACTTTGCAGGTGTGCAGGGTGTCAGGTTGAGTTTCCCCAACTATTGTGCCTGACATGGGGACTTGAGAGCAAATTGTTTATTTTGGAGGTGATCCCAGGAAGCACCTACAAAGACATGGGGAAATGAGTCAGGGAAGAGGGCAGCAGTCAAAGGTGCATTATCCAGCAGATTTCTGAGCTCAGGTCTGCTGCTGAGCATTGCTGAACTTCAGAGATTCCCAAGCTGGGAGTGAGACAACTTGGGTGCTTAAATATCAATACCCACTCATTTTCCTTTTAGTAAGGACTGCTCCCCTGCAGACACTAACTGCTACAGGAAAACCAAGCCTCTTACAGTAGTTGGGAAATGTTCTCAGAGAGCCTCAAATGTTTGTAGCAAGAAGCTATCAGAATGCAGGGAAAGGTAGGTGCCGAGGAGATATGGGGACCATTCAAATGCACAGATAATTTGAATTTTCTTCTGGACAATACTTTTATTATTTCCAAGAGGCACTGTAATTTCCAAAACAAGCAAGGGGTTTTCTATCATCCTCCATGTAATGGACAAAACCAGGGCTGTTTAGAGGCCATCTTTAATTTTCTCCAGTTATTTGATGGAGAGACTCAGAATGGCTGAAAATTCCTCCCCGATCTGCTTCAAAAGAGTAGGAAACAGAAACCACTGAAATTAGAATGGGTGATGTCTCCTGACTGAAGCAGTTCTGCAACATTGTTATCATTCTAAATAAACCCCAGCTCAGCCATTTCTAAGGCAGATTTGTTCAACAAGGCTGCCTCCACCTTGGGGATACTGTCTAGGTGCCATGATAGGCAACCTCATAGGAAGCTTGCAGATTTTGCATTGTGATTAATGACAATCAATGCAAGTTTAAAGCTTTGGCATTTCCAGAACAAGTATACTTTTCACACAGCATCCTTTGCCTTAGAACAACTGCAAGATGAACAGACTAAGATACTCCCTTATTTCTGTTGGTTTCCACTTCCACTGAACCAAACCTAATTTCACATGAAGTATGGCTTGGTACTGTCTCATCACATCAAATTCTGCATGCAAAATGGTCTCATCTTACTTTCTTTTCTTTAACATTTTCCAGTTTAAGTGTGACTTGATGCAATCAAAGACCAGTGGAAAAAAAATCACAATATTTAAAAACCTTTCCTTCATCTCTATTGATGGGAGAAATAATCTCAACCATCATGACCAACAATATTCCTGTGATGATGTGAAAGATGGTTTAGCACATATGTTGTTCCCTTCTCCTTGTATTTGGGCATGCCATACTTCTCCTCCCAATTGATCAAGAGCTACGGCATGTGAACGTATTGATAGGTGAAAGATTAGTAGACAGGTGACCATCAGAAGTCTCATGCTTCTCACACAATTTTGGATTGGTTTTTCTGCCATTCACCATGGGAAGAACATGTGGGTGGCCATGGGTCAAAGGAGGATACTTGGAGCACTTATGTTATCCCACATGTCAAGTTGCAGTCAACCCGTATGCCCATGGGTGACAAATAAATGTCTGCTGTTTTAAGCCACAGTTTGGAGGTGGTTTAGTATGTAGCATTTTTGCATCAACATTGACCAATGTGGTGCTTGATTATATAAAGTAGCATCCTTTTATCACTCACATTTCCATGGAGGAAAAACTATCTTAATATGGTTTGATTTAAAACCTTCTTCCTCCAAAGTCAAAATTTGAAAATAACAGGAAGCACATTGAAGAAAATATATTCTTTTTCACTGTGTTTTATTCTCATTTCAGCCCCAATCTGTATTATTTGTGAGAACTGGCCTGTCATTCTGCTCTTCCTCCTTTTTGGGTTGGTGCTAATTAACAGCCATTTCAATGTCATTCTCCTAGCTGATGTCTTTTGATGTGCGCTTTTTCATCAAGTTCCATCTCGTGTAGTTCTAACCTTATGGCTTCTTCCTCTGCCACAGTTTAATTTGTAATCAAGATTATGAACTAATGAAATAACACAAGGCTTGTTTTAATAGGGTGATTTGCTTGTTTGTTTTTAAAATTATAACAATTTGCCATTTTGCCAAATTCATGTTTTTCTTCTTATGAGAACTACATCTTCACTATCACAATTTGAAACGAGATGCCTCCTGGACTTGTTGCATACAATTAAACCACAACAAAAGAAAGCTGAGGCCATTTCACTTTTCATACGGCTGTAATTATTCTTTAACTATTGGAATACGACATCCCTTAGGAGCTAATTATCGAGAAGCTCTCATCACACATAGGAAACACACAAACAAATCCTTCAAGCACAAAGTAAATGTTCAACATTAAAGAGCAGCATACAGGAAGTCATACCAATCAGTTGGTCCAGCTAATTACTAATCTGATTTTTGGAGTGGTTGCATTAGATAATTATGACGCCTATTCATAACATGAAAAGCAAAGCCTTTGACTGACTTTAATAAAGATCTAGCTGCAAGAAAAAATGTACTAAGAACCATAACACAAAATTTGCATTGCAATGGAACCTGGAAGAAGTGAGATAGACACTTTTAAATAGAATACATTTCATTTATCACATTATATATATATATATATATATATATATATTTAATATACCTTATTGCTTATGTCACATTGAAAGGCTGAGGGAGGTATTATATTGATATGAGCCATGCAGCTCTGCTTTAACCCAATTTAGAGGCTTAGAATGTGTATTATAAAATACTTTTTTGAATTAAATAAGATTTGCATTAGATAAATATAACACATTAAATACTAAGGTACAGATTATATTCTAAAGGAATTAAAGTCAAAATTATATACATCATATAGTATGTGTCCCACTCATTCTTAAATATATTTTATATCAACATATTCAAATCTTTCTTATATTTTAAATGGTTATAAAGCTAATAAAGACTCTCATTTACTGTTGTGAAAATGCATATTGGTATAGCCTTTTTGAGAGCAATAAGTCAGTAACTATTAAAATGACAAAATACACACACTCTTTGACTTAGCCATTTACTTTGTAGAATTTTTGCCTTGCAGATAGATTTGTATTATATTAGTGTTTGAAAGTAATGTATCAGGTTGTTCACTACAGCACTGAGAGAGAAAAAAATGAAAAAATAACTTAATTGCCAATTAATGAGAAATTATTTTAAATTCATACAAGTTACTAGGCAACTACTGACTAGAGAGAGAGGGGCGGGGGGAAAGACAGAGAGAGAGAGAAAGACAGAGAGAGAATATGCCTTGTTGTGCAGATACCAAAGATATATTAGGTACAAAAATAGCACATATGGTATGGTCACATTTTTGAAATCTAAAATATTTGTTTACATAACACAAGGTAAATATATATACCAATATGTCCCACAGAAAAATATGTGTGAATATACAGATGTGCATGGGTTTACAACAGAAATATTTTGTAAGAAATGTGTTTTAGGTTTTTTTGTCATGGTATAAGTGTCATAAATCATATTTACACAGACCTACTATGCATGTAGGATTCATGGCCTAGCCTATTGCCCCTAGGTTATAAACCTATGTAGTGTATTACAATATTAAATACAGTAGGCAATGGCAGCACAGTAATATGGTTTTGTGTGTCTAAACATTTCCCAACAGGTTCATTTATATCAGCTTCTCTGAAAACTTGTGAGTAACGCATTGTGCTAGGATATCACTGGGCACTAGGAGTTTTTCAGGTCCATTATAATCTTTTAATTTTTATTAACACATGCTTGCAGTACATAATGATTACGTTCATCATGGGGAATGTGTACATGTACATGACATATCTTAATTCTATTTACATTCCCCCATCTCTGCTCCCATTTCCATTATATCTTATGGGACCACCATCATATATGCTGTTCATTTTGATGCACAGTATTTCAGTGTGATATATGGCTATTTATGTTTGAGCTTGGATGGATGTCTATAGGTGATAGATATATAGATAGATAGGTGGAGAGATAGATTATTTTTTTTTTGGAAGGTCATGTAATAAGCTATTAGCTACTCTTGGGGCTGTGGTGACAGTGGGCAGTGAAAGTGGTTATAAACAGTACTTGAGCAAACAAGCTGGCTGTCTTTCATGCAATGCTAATAGCAGGCTATGAGGTACAGTTGGCCCATCCCCATCCTAATAGTTCAATTCAGTCTCCATGGCTTCATATATCATCCACATGCTAGTGACTTCCCAGAGTGCTTCTCCAATGCTAGTTTGGCTCTTATCGCCATCCTTGCATTCTTCCTGTCACCAACATTCTCATCTGGACATTGTGGCAAGAATGACTTACCATCCACGACACTGGTGCTGACTACCATAGAGCACATGTCTCCAGGAAGTCTCTAGTTACTGTACTACCCTCAGCCATCTAGGTGGGACATGTTACTAATCCTTTCCCAATGTGTCTTTCCCATTTTCTTTCTGCCATGTGTAAGTAGGATGTAGCTTTAGAGGAAGGTGGAGCCACATGAGGAAAGGAGCCTAGGTCCTTGATTCACCACGTGGAAGCCCCATCGTCAAACAAGAATACCTGCATTGGCTTATTACAAGTGAGAAATAGGCTTATTTTAAGTCATGGAAATGTAGGGATTTATGTTAGAATAGTTAGTATCATTCTCACTAGTAAGGATCACTAATAGCCATTTAAAACTTCCCCAAAACAGAAGCTTTTCATTTCCCCCTTCTATCCTTCTTTCCCATCATCCTTATCTCAGAGAACAGTACTTCTATCTACCTATTTTTCAAGTCACAAACTTTCTCATCATCATTGGCTCTTCTGTTTCAGTCACACTGAGAATCCAGTCCATCATTAAATATCTTAAAAGTATACCCCAAACATGGACATTTTATTGGTTCTACAGATGACTAATTTATCACATCACCATTGATCACCTGGGTTAGTATAGCAGCGTTCTTTTCTTTTTTCCAGTACTATCAATGGAACCCAGCTTATTTGCACTGAACTACATGTTCAGCCCCTCTTCCCTTGCTTTTTTATTTTGAGTCAGGACCTCACGAAGTCACTATACTGCCCAGGGTATGCCCAAACTTTCAAACCTTCTGCCTTTCACTCAGAGTGCTGAGATTGCAGCATCACCATGCCCAGTGAGAGCTTTCTTAACTGGTCTCCACTTTGATTCAACTTTTCTCCCTTCCTATTTTCTATATGAACACCAGTGTGATGTTTTCAACAAAAAAGCCAGATCATGTCTCTTCTATAGACAAAACCCATGCAATGATTTCCTATAATGTCCAAAATGAAATCCAAGTTTTAAAATCCTAGTTCAAGGGTTTACATGGCAGGCTGCACATCTCAATGTCTAAATTCATCCTCCACGTTTCTTCTTCCACTGTACCCTCCTGTCTGTTTCAAGCATGGGGAGCAAAGCCCCTCCTTGCATCATGTGCTGCTTCTTGGCCTTGGCTTGGTCTTTCCTTAGAACTCTGCAAAGTTCTCTGTGAGCACTTATCTAAACCTATGCCCTCCTCATACCTTGCCAGCTTGCTCCATTTTCTTTATCATCACAACATCATCTACCTAATATGCCAAATATTTGCTTATTCTGTTAGTTTTATTGCTATATTAAATATATTTCTTGTGGTTGCAGGAACCCATCTGTCTTGACCACTCATTACTCACAGTGGCACCTCATGCACTAAAGACATTCAGTAAATATTAAGCATTGACTTCTCTTCCTGCATAATCTTTCAGAGTTCTTACCTACTGGAAACTGTCCTCTTGAGAACTTCATTTAAGAAAGAGTACTCAGTTAGATACACATAACATTGGTTTATGGAGTTCCCTGCAAAGTCTGTAGATAGTTTCCTGTTGTCTTCTGAAATTCGGGTTTACCAAGGAGAACTGAAGCTCCTTTAATCTCATCCTAGACAGTCTGATTTTTTTGTGTGGATGTTTATAATTTTTTGAGTCAAGGCGTGGGCTAATTATAGTCCCTCTCCTCTACAGCTTTGTCTGAAAGGTGATGAGCTGTTCAGATTTACAAACAGACCTTTTCTGCTCAGAAACTATATCTTCAATTATTCCGTAATCACTATTTTTACTTCAGTTTGCTTTCTTGCTCAGAAACAGATACAACCATTAGGTTGGACCTACACTGTCGTCTTCCTTACTATCTCATCGTTTTAAGCTCTGGGCTGCTGCTCAAGAGTGGTTCAAGTTTTTCTTTCACTTCACTCATTCTATTTCCATTCCTTGGTTTTGCCTTTCCTTGCTTCTAATGTAGATCTTCATTTTGTTTTGGGCTTTTAATTTGCCTACAGTTCTTTGTACATTCTCTCTGTGTAAAACTCTATTGTTTATATCTACCTTATGGTTTTTATCTCCTTCTTTAAAAAGATTTTTCTCTCTTTTGTCTTCTATGGGGAATGCTGAATAACATCCTAATTTTCTTTTCTGCTTCCTACATTGAGTTATTTTCAAAGGGCTACTCTTCCTTTGAGCCTTCAAAATGACTGTTCTGTGGTAGTTCTTCACATACATTGTGCTTTCTCCCTGTTTCCTCTTTCTTGATGAAGGAGCATTCTATCTACAGCAGGCCTTTTCCATCAGACAAACTGTCTCAGACAGCAGAGCTCATGAAGAAGAGAAATAGGTGCCCAGGTTCTGAGAGCACACAGAGCTTGACTTTGGAAATACTGGAAGAGTGTAGGGAAAGGTGAATGATGTACCTGATTGCATTATTTTATTCTGGTGGCATGACACAGATGGGTCCCTGATTATGTTTCTCAACCCAATTCCATCAATTTTGTAAGAAGTAGATTCCTAACTTTAATTTATAAAGAATGTAACTTTTGTTTTCTACCATACCCTTCATCAAATATGCCTTTTGCAGTTTCTCATTACCCAAAATTTATTTCTTAAATGAATCTGGCTTTTATTTCAAAGATTGATGGCTGGAATATATTTATTTTCTATGGTAGATGATGGACCTTACCAAAGACCCTAATTATTGCTAATTACCAGACTGTAAACATTACTGTAAATTAGAAGCCTTGTGAAAATGGATATTGATTTCAATTAGCAGTCTCTTTCACCTCCTGATTTTTCAAAGTCCTGAAACTATACAAGTAAGATATCACTGACTTTAGAAAGTCAATGTTTCCTTCTAAATCATATCTAGTTCTTTAGCAACCTGGATGGAAATTTCCAGGTGGTTGCAATTTTGTATCTTCAGTTAAGTTTCTGTCTAGTGTCCCATGTATATTCACTGAATGTCTGCTATGTGTTGAAGGAATGAAGTAGGCAAACTTTCCCCACACTCTTCCATCCCTTGGTATGCATGGGAGTTAGTGCCAGAACCCCTGAGAGCATCCAAACTTTACAAATATTCAAGTTCCTTTTATAAAATGGCATAGAGTAGGAAAATGGATGCACTTGGAAAATATAATATTGAGTGAAATAAATTAGACATACAAGCTTAAACACAGTATGGTATCTTTTATTTGAGGAAGGCAAAGGACAGTACAGACAAAGAGGATGAAGGATGGATAGAAAGAAACAAGGGAATAGATGTCTTGCAAATGGAAAGTGTTCAGGAGACAAGTGAAAGAGGAGAAGGGGAAGTAAGAAGATGTAAGGTCCACGCACAGGTGCCAAATGCCCACTATGAATGTAAACACAATATGTCATAAGCATGAGCTAAGAATCATAATAAGAATGAAAACAGGGAAAAAAAAGTCTAGAGATAGAGGGAAGGTCGTGGGTGGGAACGGAATTTAAAAAGAGAAACGAGCTGTGGTATGTACATATACCTAGTCCCCCAGATGAATGTCAACTGCATGTCTTGCAAACATGTACAGTACTAATAAAAGGTAAATGAAAATTAAAAAATAAAATGGTGTAGCATTTACATATAACCTATGCATATCCTTCTGTAGACTTTATTTTTTAAATTTTTTTATTTTTATTTTTGGTACTGGTGATCAAACTCACAATCTCATACCTGCCAGGCAGCACTTATGCCACTGAGCTAAATCTCCAGCCCTATTTTTTGAGACAGGGTCTCACTATGCAGTGCAGGCTGGTTTTGAACTCACTCTGTAGCGCATGTTGGCCTCAAACTCACAATGATCTTTCTGTAGACTTTAAATCATCTCTATACTACTTATACAACCTAATACAATGTAAATGCTAGGTAAACCCTGTTTGGAGAAAAATGACAAAGAAAAAAGACTGTACATGTTCAATATCAATGGAAGTTTTTGAGTATTTTCCACCTAGGTTGGTTGAACCTGTGAATGTGGAACACATCAGTATAGAGGGCCAAGCATGATCATGTGCTGAGAGACCAAAGCCAGAAAAGAGGCAGTCCAAAGGGCACCTTGACCACACAGCTTCTCCTTCTCTAGCTTGTCTCTTTCTTTTCCATCACAACCAAGTTCTCTATGAGTTATACTCATGCTCTAGACCAGCGCCCCACTCCATTCATTTCACTATCAGCTGCAGACTTCCTCCTTCTCCCAATGCATGTGGCTGGCTTTAGCATGTGCTTCAGAGCTCTTCTATTTGAACTTCTGTAGATGTGATCAGCCTTCATGCTTTTGACTCACTGGAGCACAGTTTTCACTGGCTCATAGAATTCCACTGGTAAATCTGAAAGAATCCCATTCACACTTCTTGCTGTGTCCCTAACTTGTGACTAGAAGCTCAGCTGCCTTGATAGGTCAAGTGAGAGCCCTGGGCTTCATCTGTGATTGCATGCTTTTCTGCACCATCACTTGTCCTGTTGATCCTGCTGTCCCAGTCTTTTGACTCTACCCTTTTCTCTTTATTTCCATAGTTACTGCCCAATCTAAGTCATGGTCTCCTCCTTGCTCACTCAGCAAGTTTAACAGCCCCCTTGTTATCACCTTGCTGTTGGTTTTGGGTATCTCAGACCTATCATTAGCTGTGCAACCAAAATGATCCAACTAAAATATAAATGGGGCCATGTCACTCCTTTGCTTAATACTGATAGCTGATTTCCTCCACAACCACACTTATCAAATGAGCTCAAACTCTAACACACCTCACAAATCCTTCATGATTTGATCAGTCTCTCTGTAAGCCAGATTCTTTGCCATATCTTGTCATCTTTGCCATCTTGATGCTCTCACAGAGGGGATTTTACGCCCTTGCCTATTATCAAGCTGTTTTTTGCATATATTATAGTCTCTGCCTGAAATTTCCCCCACCCTTTACACACAGACACACACCACTGTCACCACCAAACACAGCTTGACTTGGCTTAATAACACCAATAGTTGAGGACAAACTACTTACATTTTTCTAAAGATCCCCCCCCAACACCTATATGACCAAGACATTGCATATTGTTTCTAGTCTCTGGAATTAATGCTACAAGCTCATACCACACTCTAAATGAACTCAGTTTCTCTGAATAATTCCTACATACTTTTCAGGGATTGACTGATGGGGTCACCATCTTCAAGCTACCACAGCACAAGGATCACTTTTATTGAACTTTTTTCAAACTCAAGTCTCTTCCATTTTGGCAATAAACCATCCCTAGTATTCTTGGAACAGTCCTGGTTTTAGTACTGTAAGTCCGATGTATTGAGAACCCCCACACACAAAAAGGCATAGCTGGTTACTTGTCTTCCTCTTTAAATTCTAAACTCATTGAGAGCAGGGTCTGAGCACAAGGTCTGGCACATGATAGTTGGAAATTGGATATAATTAAACAGATGAAGAGAAATGAGTACACTGGTACATACAGGGAGGGAAGTATCCATCTCGTTCTTGGTCATGGAACTATTTTTTAATATTATCAAAATATCATGTAATAAGGTTGGAAACTTTCCCATATAAAATGTTAGTAAGAGTCATACTGTAAATTTGCAAACCCTGGAAAGACCTATTCATGTGATAACCATTTCTTAATGACCTGTTGTATGATGGCTACAGTGTGAATGTTTGATAATCAGGGTTCCAGGACAAGTCAAATACTGACTGCTCCCAAAGGAGCCTATGGTTGAATGGCAGTAATAACCACAAGCCTAGGTAAATTTGTAGTACAAGGACAAAGAAAGAAAAACAATTATAGCATTTAAAAATATAACCAGCTTATATATGTTGAGGATGACTAAGAAAAGCCTTCAGGGAGTAAGAGATATTTGGGTTATGGTTTGGGCTCAGAGATTAGAAGGGGCTCAAAGCATGAAAAGGATTCACCATGAAGGTTTCCTCAGAGGCAGGACAATATGCCTGTGTATGCATAATAACAAAACTTTGTGTGTGACTTCAGAATGTTATGTATTCATTTTCTATCACTGTGTGACCAGTGAACACAAACCCAGTGACTTACAATCATTTACTATTTCAGTCTCCATGGGTAAGACTATTTCAGTCTTCAGCTTGGTAAAACAATTCAAATCAAGTTCTCACAAGGCTGAAATCATAGTGCCACCAGTCTGAGCTCCTTTCTAGAGCTCCCGTTTCAAGCTCCTGTGATTATTGGCAGAACTTAGCTCCTTGACGTGATACAACTGAGGCTCTTCTTTGCTTGTCAGCTGTTGGCAACTGTCCACTTTGAGGGACCACTCAGTTCCTGAAGACCACTCTCAGATACTTACCTTGTGATCCTCACCCTTTAGACCCTTTCACATCATAGCTTACTCCTTCCAGCAACAGGAGAATGTTTCTCTGGTGTCAAGGAGGACCCAGCTCCCTTATTAAAGTCTCATCTATTTCAATCAAGCCCTCCCAGTATAACCCTCTTTGACTGACTCCAAGTCAACTGATAACTAGTTAATACTCCCGTCGTCGTCATAGGTGCCTCTTACACTCAAGCAGAGGAGAGGGGAATATAGGAGTATATTTCAGAAAGCAGGAAACAGGAGTTAAAGGAGAATTTTGCTAACCACAAAAGAGATTAGCAGGACGTTAGTACTGTCCTGTGAAAGGGCCAAATGGTGGAAGCATTCCTTATCACACATAAGGAGCATGATAAGAACAAAGGAAGATGGCAGTGTCTATCGGAATCCTAAAAATATGGATAAAGTTATTTCACTGTTATATAAAAGTTGAAAAGTTTTAAAGTGTGGATGGCAACTTGGTTGCATGAACTCTGCTCATGCAGTGGCTACCTGGAGAATATAAGGCCATTTATAGGTACAGGGGGCAGCAGTCCTGGGATCTATTCATAGTATCTACTAGGATGCTGATGGCGTTGTGTTGTAGCACCAGATCTGTGGACCAGCCATCCTAGCACTTAAGAAAATAGTTCAAATCTTGTTCCCCTGGAAAGGAAAATAACAAGTCCATTTTCCAGGATTTTGTGGTTTAATCTATCATCTTACAAAGAAGATCAAAATAGCAAACATTAATAAGATTTTCAAGCCTTTTCCAAATGTCAGGAGCTAGAATAAAATACAAATAAATTAACCCACTGGGAGACTTTTCAATTCATTCCACTTTTCCAGTAAAAACACAGCACCAAAACTTGGGAATTTCTAACAATCCCTTGTAAACACAAGAGTATGGTCTGCTCGACAATGAACTTAAGCAGATTTGCTTTGGATCTTCCTGATGCATGCCAAGGTTCCATGGCAACATGTGTGAGTTGGTGACAAGAGAGTTCAACTTCTTGTGAAGGGTCTGAGTCCCAGAGAGAAGCAAATGCAAGACCATGTGTATCCATGGAGGAGAGGGGAGGATGCCACGATGGTACAGCACACACTTGCCTACATTCTCTACCTCTCTGCCTCCCACATGCTATGGGAGCAGCTTTATGTCCTTTGATTCAAGGTCAAGGGGATAAACCCAGTAGAGTTCATAGGCATTATTTCCTCTATGCCCAAAAGATCGGCTGCCCTGGGTACTTGTTACTACTCAAAGGGAATGCTTGAAAGCCCGGGTTGAATTTTTGCTTTGTCCTTTAGTGAGTGTAAAAGACTAGATGATTATCTGGCCTCCCATTTCCCTTCCATCATAGGAAGGAGAACACTTCCCTCCTCCATTGAGATGGACTTAGCCACACTGCCTACCATGGATGTTGGGCTTCCTGTGACTTCTATTGGCTGAGAGATGTTCGTGGGTATGAAAGGATCAGTGCTTGAAACTGCATCATCAGCTTTTCCCTCTTATACTTCTTCTGCTGCCATGAAAAGAGCTTGTGCAGATTGGTCACTGGAATTGAACCCAGCCTGAAGCTGGGACTCAAACCCACTGGAGCCCATTTGGGATTAGGAAAGTTGCTCCAGACAACAGATGTGTAAGCAGGAGCAAATGACATTGGGTTTTGGAGTGATTTGTTAGTCATGGTGGTGATAGCTGGTGGAGTAGGTATGAGGCTTTGGGCTGCTCTCTTTTTTGATACCTCAGTTTCCTCATACAGCAAAAAGAGGCAGTAAGGGTATTTTCCTCATTGGGTCCTTATGAGGATCAAAAGAGACCAGGTATCGCTTTATTCTACTGACTGACACAGAGCAAGCAGTTAATAAGCACTTGTCATCATCATTGTTAAGAGCCTGGACTCTGGATCCATTTTTTTAAATTCAAATTCTAGCTCTGGCATTATGTAAGTATTTGCCATGGCTTGATGCGTACAGCCAAGTGTGGCAGTAATTTTGAAACCAAAGTCACGTCTGCTCTAGCAGAGGAACCTAGACCTAGACCTTCTGATTCAGTTGTTTATGACTGTCACTACTTGTCACTGGGGTCCTAGTATGCACAAGGAATCATGCTCAAAACACAGATCTACATGGTCTCTAACCTTAGAGGGCCAGGCAAGGTAGGAGGACTGCAAGACATGAGAGAGG